>BJCM01085322.1:0-15908 GCA_018326385.1 Flaveria bidentis
GATCTTACAGAATACAACAACCGATTACGTATCTGTTGTTGTGGAAACAAATACAAACAAACTTACAGACTGAAGACAATACAACAGGGAACAAACCCTAGATCGAAGACGAAGACGAAGACTGTGAGAGCGCAACAAGAATAACAAACTGTAACAACCCTAACTGACTCACGAATACTGTCAGTTTATATAGAGCTCTTTCAGTAGTTTTATAAAGAACTTTTTCAGTAGTTTATAACGAGCTCTTTTCAGTAGTTTTATAAAAAACTCTTCAGCAGATTTATGAACACAACAGCTGAGCACAACAGCTGATGTCTTCAGCTGTTGTCCAGCTGATGTCTTCAGCTGTTGTCCAGCTGATGTCTTCAGCTGTTGTTGTTTCAGCTGATGTCTTCAGCTGTTGTCCAGCTGATGTCTTCAGCTGTTTTCTAACAACTCTTGAGTAGTTTATCTTCAGTAATTTTATATCAAAAGTTACACTTAAGCCCCTGCACAAAAGACACAATACAAAGTTAACCCTGAAGAATCACTTTATTTCAACAATTAACCCAACAATTACAACCAGCCTTTTTTACAGTTGGCAAATTAGTTACTATTTCTTTAAAACACATACAAATTAGTTACTATTGATAGTAGTTACTTCTTACAAGATGACAGATTTATTTTTGGTTTTTTTATAGAAACTATTAGATGTCTTTTATAAAAAAGATGATAAGAGAATCTTAGGTGGATAAATGTAATGATCATTTGTAATTACTTTGTTATCATTAGTTTTGATTCAACTCAATAAGATGTCATATATCGTTGATGGTTGTTTTCGATTCAATTCAAATTATTATTTCGTTATGTAGTTATTTGGTGTTAGATGTGAGTTAATTTCACGGTTCATTTCAACAATTGGTGTTTGAGCATGGTGTTAGCTCAATTTAAATTTCGTGATTCAATTTAAGATTAAAGAATTATTCGAAAAATTTTTATAAAGGAAGAACAATTTTGAATTATGGAAGTTGGGAGTGGAAGCATTATTGGTGCGTGAGGGAATTGTTGAAGCTTTTGGTGATGAAGCAAACTTACCTGAAACTCTAACATATAACGGTTGAGTAGATGACCCTTGATAATCTCTTGCTATAATATCAACAAGTTAATAAGTTGGCGTTCGATCATAAAAACATATAATTGTGCCATATGAATAAAATAGAGCAATTATATCTTTAACATTAACATCAATAATAACTAAACAAATAAGACTATTTAATTATCGATCCGAACTTAACCAGCTTTAACTCGGGCTAAATTATGAAAATAAATAATCTATCCAATCTCAACTTGAAGAATTTTACCAAACTAAAATTCAAGTTCGAATTCACCCTAAAACAATTCAAAATCATACAAAATATTTTCCTTGTGCAAGTACAATAAGTTTGTAATAAAAATAAAAATAAAAATCTTATTATCACGCTCAAACTAATTTAACTTTTACACCATTAATCATCAATATAAAGAACCTCAGGGGGTAAAGTGTAACAATACTACTTTTCCCTCCACCTATATATACAGACGGTTACATTTTCAAAACAGAATCACTACTGCTATCATTCTGTTACAACCTTCACAATGGCGGAGATCTCAACCACCGTACCGGAGATAACCGTCGACACCGTCAACACCGTCAATGAACCACTACTCTCAGCAGCTCCGGCGACCTCCGCCGGAGGAGATACAGCTCCGGCGAGAGCCCCTCTGCTTCTAGGTCTTTTCGCCGGCCGTTGCAGATCATCGTCGAGAGTGCGCCAGAACGTTGCGCTGGAGATGGAGGATTGGCAGGAGGAATGGAGCTATTCGCTTCCGGTTGTTGTTGTAGGCTCGCTGTGGAACGTTGCGCTTGTGGTGGTTGCGGTGGTGGCGATGTTTTGGATTGCGCGGGAAGAGAAGAATGTGGAGCTTAGGGTTTGGATCTGTGGCTATGTGATGGAATGTGTGGTTCAGGTGATGGTGTTGGTGGCGGAGTATAGGAGGAGGAATTGGAGGAGCTCAACGACACCGGTCTCGTTCTTGTTCATGAGTTTGAGTAGCAGTGGTTCGAGCACTGAGGATGCTCGAGAACATGTTAGTCGAGTCAGGTGAACTTTGTTTTGAATTGAGAAATCTCGTTTATGATGCTTTTAATTCCGTAACTAAGGTCTGAGAATTCGTTTAGTGTTATTGTTATGAAATTGCTACTGTTTATCGAAGATCATATGTGAGAATCATGATATCGTATCCTGTTGTTGTTTAACCTTGTGAGATTATTGTCACTTTGTCAGAATTCGCTGTTGTGCCATTTTTGAAGAGTAATTGATGATTATAGTAATTATAAAGCTGAGAATGAATGATTTTCTAGTCTAGCAAGAGAAGAAAAGTTAGTTTAAGTTTGGAATTGTTTCAGAATAAGTAATGAAGTACTGGTCAACTACATATATATGCTAATAATGTGATTAGTTCTCAATAATTCTGAGGTTTATGTAATTTTAATCATGTTTTCAAAAATAGTTAAGATTCATGTTTATATAACTGAACATGAGATAAGTAGAAGCATATATATGCACTTCATCATCAAGTCAATTTGAAGTTAATTAACAAGGTGGTGATACTCAACATGCAGTATATATGCTAATTGTTTCTTGTAGACTTGTAGTTATGGAATTTTTGAGAAGGTAAATTCTATAAGAAATGCTCGTATGTGACTGCTTAATGTTCACATTCTTCATAAGAATGCAATGTTTACATTCTTCATAAGAATGCATGCTTGATATAAAGCATATGTTCGTAAATTAGTAATGCATATGTGATGCGTCAGGGATGTTCTAGAGAAGTATTATATTTTTGCCTTGACACCTTTGTAATTTGTCAAGTGCTGCTAAGAATGTTGACTTTAAGCAATAGAAAATGGGATCTTAAGCGTGAGTTTTCACTCTTCAAGGGCCATGTAGTGAATCAGATACGATATTTGATATAAAAACACAAATACTTTGATTACGATTAGGCAAACAAATGCCTATTTTTGATGTCTCTCTTCGCAGTCTATCTATATGTGTCCTAGCCTAGCCTTTTATAGCTAGTTGAATGTTTATGCGGGGTCCATTGATCTGATTTTTGAATTAACTGTCATTTTTTATGTGTTTGCAAAAATAGATAATCTGTTTGACCGACAAGAATCACAACATTATTTGACACTATACAAGAATTTATGGAAGCAGTTGATTATGATACGATTCAAATCTCTAATGAAGTTTTATATTTTGACCAGAAAATGTGAAATGATTAATACAGTGACCTCTTATGTGTGGTGGGTGGTTGGCTTCACTTGGATGCTGTCTTCTTATGATAGAAATGCTACTTCATGTCTATTCTGGTATGTCTTGAACTGATGTAATAGCCTTTTTGATATTTCATAAACAGTCTGGAAAACAGTTTAGAATGATGCATGATTAGAGCTGTTTCAGCCTTGGCTTTTCAAGACTTATATATAAAACAAAAGCAATGGTTGATGATTTCATACATTCATAAGACTGCACACTGCAAATGAACTGATCCGAGCTTAATCTCAGAGCAATAGGGTTAGGCTAATCTTGAATATGATTTAATATGCTCAGCTAGTGTAATTCCAGAAGAAAGATAACAATCCTATTAATGAAGGAAATGTACAAACAATGAAATTGAAGTGGTCGTAACATAACTCATATGTTATTAATTATTAGTTCATTTGCAACAGGGCAGATATGTAGAATTACGGTGTCAACATGAAGGATTAATATGAAAATAGTAGGATCGGTCATGTATGTGTTGGTATATGAAGGTTCTTGGAAAACACATGAGTCCAAAAACCTTTGGGTGTTTCTTAATTTCTCTATTTTTTCTTACTTCTGTTTTCAAATGATGGCAGGTTAACTCTGGCATTTTTGGCTATCGACCTGTTGTTTCTTGCCCTTCGTTTTCTTATCGTATGCTTAGTATCAGTTGCTTATTGTTTGTGCTTGCCCTGCATTATTGCCTTCATGTCTTACATCAGGCGGCGCCAGGTGAAGTAGATGAAAAGTCCTTTTTAATTCCGTTTTGTTTTGTCTGTTTCTGATTTTTACAACTATGAAAATCAATTACGCAGGGACATGTATCATTGGCCGACATCAGCAACTTTTCCAAATACACATTCAGAGCAGCCATTCGTGATGTGGAGCAACCTGATGCTAGAGCAAGCAGAATGATACCTGTGAAACCAACTGGCCCATACTTCTCTATTGAAGGCGTTATTCAAACTGAGCATGTGGTATGTTTTTTCTAACTGATTAACTTATTACTTACTGTTTATTAACCTGTTAATTACTACTGGAAGTGGTTTAGATGTTTTTGTAGGTTGTACTAGACTACTTAAGTTTTGGCTATTTACTAATTACATTATGAGGGTTAAAGTTGAATGTTAGGTTGCACCATAGAGGTGACAGTTCAACCCAATACCTATGAATGGGTCGAAATGGGTTATGGTATATCTCAAATGGGTCAAACTAAAATACCTGTGGAACCAAATGGGTCAAACGGATAATTCTTTAACTGGGTTGACCCGAAACAATTTGTTTTTAACTTGCTATATGCTAATGATCTTTGCAACTCTACCTTTTTTCCTGAAATTGTATACTTTAATGTTGGCTGGACATGACAATTTATATTCTTATCTTTATGTGTTTTTCAGTACTGCTCCATATGTCTCTGCAACTATAAAGATGGGGAACAACTTCTTTTACTTCCTTGCGACCATCACTTCCATCCTACATGCATCATGAGTTGGCTAAGGGTAAAACCCAATTGTCCCCTGTGCAAATCACTTACCGTGTGAAATAAACCAGGTTGAAGAGTACATGTAAAATTCTAACACAAAAATATAATCTTGCCTAACTCAACTAAACCAAAAATAATGGCAACACTGTATAGGTCGACTATTGTTACGTACTATAGTTGGTTTCGTGAAACATGCGTGGTCCTTCAATGGCTTGAGTTTCCGTATGGTTACACTGTTTTTTACTATATTGGTATTTGATTGGATAGAGAGTTTATATGGATCAACCAAAGAAGCTTCAATTCTTTTAGATTGGTTATATAGAGCTCTAAAGCAACAAATAGGTTACTAATTTGCTACCTGAATGTCATGGGTATGAGTAACCATTCCATATATTTGGTTTTGACTGTGGTTGTTCAATGAGTTGTGTTCGTGGGTTGACGGGTTTAGAGCTGAACAATTAACATATATTTGTGGGTTGGTGGGTCAAACCCAAACACAACACATGTATTCTTGGGTGGCATGTATATATTCGTGGGTTGACACGAACACGATCAATTATTTTTTAAAACTTTTAAAATTACAAATATATATGTTTTTTTGTGAGGTTCAAACTATGTCCACTTATTTTTAGATTATGGCATAAAAATTACCCAGGTAGTTTAAGTTATTACACACAGCATGTTTTTAAAGAGCATAAAATATAATGTGTTAAACGGATCAACATGCGCACCTGCTGGTTTGCCATGCCACAACTCTTTTAGCTAACCATGTTTGTGGGTTCGACCCTAAATTTGTTGATTTTAGAGGATACACAATGATACAACACTATCTTGTTTGTATGAATCAATGTCATATGAACTTTGAGGGATATTCCAACAAAAATCGATAAATCAAAGTGATTGTACAAGCCCCTGCTTATACATGAAGGATGTCGGTTGGTATAGTAACTACCACTCACCGTCATATTTTCTAACCTTTTATTATATACATATATACTTACTAATGTCACATACATAATTAGCATAATATAGACTTAGGATATCTTTGATGATAAAGATTATGGTCCAACAAAATTGACCCAAACTCATTTAGACTAAACCCAATCACATGAAGTTTATGTCATGTTAGATTTTCACCTCTAGTTTTGATCATGTTTCTTGTTCTCACCTTTAGCTATTAGTAATGGGAAATAATTGGCGTAGAGCCATATGTAAATTTCAATTGCTTTTGACTAATTTAAAAGGAAAAACCTAGAAGTATGCAAATAAGTGTTTATCAGCATATCCATTGTATTCATTGATTCACACTGGTATCTTGTAGTATCATTTAGAAGCAATGCTCTTGGCATAGAATGTAGAGACCATTACAGATCTACATAGAAATACCCATCCTGACCAATATTGTTATAGGGTGTTCTCACATCGATCTAGGATGTTTGAAGATTCCGACAATAGGTTGTCTCCTCCTTTAAAAAAATCCAAAAGCATTCAAGGAGAAACATATTAAGACCACAAGTCTCTTAGTAAAAATTAAGATGACATATTATATGCTTTTGAGACATAAATTATGAAGACCAAAATCGTCACTAGAGCATCCACAATAGATACATGTGATAAGGTTATGGGTTTTTATTATTTGAATTGGATTGAAAATGGATTTGAATCGTTATAACTTTTATATTTACTTTCTTAGAAACACATATATTATTTATTTTATATTGCTATTATATATATTATTCTTTTTTCTCATAATCCGGTTTATTTTAAACAAACCGAGTTCAAAATGATCTTGAACTTCAACTTGAACTTTATACATATATATTTTTATTATATTTTTTTCCTTTTTGTTTCTCATAGTCGAGGAGTTGGCCTTAGCCTGCACTTATACAACCAAGGAAATTGACAGAGTTTTCAAGAAATCTAGAGAAACATGAAACCTTGGAACACTTTAAGTTCAAGTTATTTTAGGACGAATCCTTAAAAACAAAACAGTTATGGTGAAAAAGTTGATATGTTAGACTATGACAATATAAGATAACACTTACAATAATTGTATATGTTAGGTATCTATGCAGCGGAACACACAATCACACACGCTCACAAGAAAGCAATAAAAAACACGAAAATTTATAATTGTTCGGTCGATGTGACATACGTCCACTTGTTGTAACTATGTATTTTTACTAAATGCAGGATTACAATATATGATTTATACAGAGACACAATTATGGTTTGTAGCTTAGGGACCAAAAAAGTTAAATTGGGTTTGGCTAATGTCTTCTAATGTCACCAAGAAGCTCATAAGGAATTTACAACCCGCGACAATCTTCCATTTGAAAGCCTTACGAATGTTCTGAGTTGCCATCCAACACAAATCAACCCCATCATTCAGTGCTTCACGAAGTAATTAAAAAAACAACTCTTCCAAATCAATATCTCCTAATAGCATATTTAATAAAGAGACAACTCATGCTTTAGCTAATCTCACGATAATACAGTTGTTTATTTATCATCATTGCCATCTTAGATTATTGGAGTACATCGTATCATTTTTCAGTATAATTATTATAAATATTATGATAATATTTTTATATTCTTAGATGTTATATAACTGTCTTAAACATGGTCTAGAAATATTACGAGATATATTTTTGCAAGGCTCCTGCTAGGAGATATCCTAAAAAGGCAAAGGAATAACCATTATCCTTGCGGTTAGCTCCTCATATAGTTTTTCAGGTTGATAATTAAGAGAAATAAATAAAGGAAACAAATCATCACTGAAGCATATAGTGATCAAAATACATGTGTTTGTCTCAAGTTACATGTAAAAGCAACAAGTGTAAAAGGGTTGTTATAGTAGTGATGGCAATTGAGAGTCATGTAACAACTAGAAAGAAGACGAACACAACATCTTTAATATTGTTAGTTTAATAAAACACCTATTATTAGAAGCAGCCTCGTACATTTACCGTTTATAAAAAATATAACACACATCTTTATAGGAAATCATAAGAAATGAATCTAGGTTTTGAACTAATTTATGCAGGTTCAAGCTTACGACATTACGACGTGAGTTTGTTGAACTTAGAAATTAATGTTTCACGTATTCAGAAGTAAAAATAATTACTAACTTCAGAGTCCATAGTCCATAGAGACTTGAAGCGTTCAAACATACTATTAATCAAGAACGTATTGGCAAAATATGAAAAATTAGTGTATTTAGTCCGTCCAAATATTGAAGGTGTGACAATTGACATACATGTGAACAATATTAGGTATTATTAATGTACATTGCTGGCTACCATGACCCTCTGTATAGTGTAATGCAATATAACACAACTCGGTTTTTTATACGAATTCGGTCTAAGTTGAAATCAGTTCAATTTAAAAAAGAAAAAATCAAGACCCTTTTTTGGGAAAAATAGAAGTTCGGTTTGAAATATGAGTTTTTTGGTTCCGTTCCATTTCGAGGTTTTTTTTAGCAAATTGGATTACTTAAGGGCAATTATCTCCATTACCCAAGTACGTAACCCAAGACCACTCTCGGGAGGAAACTCACCATGTGAGAAAACATTTCGCCCAACCTGAATTCCTTTTTTTTATCATAGATGGAATTTAAATCTAAAACCTTCTTTTATTTTAATAAACTAGGTTAGAGCCCATGTATTACACGGGTGGAACAAATAAAACATATTAAAATCATTAGTTTTATGAATATTTTATTATTAAAATGTTATTATCCAAGGTAAAATAAAAAATAATGAATATTTAAAAGGTATAACACATACTAAATTAGAAATTATTACTCTATATTTAATATGTATTAATAAATTATTAAAATAACTATATTTATATTTTAGATGTTTAATAGTTTAATTTTCTTATTTACAATAATTAACATTTAATATAAGAGGAAAAAGAAACACAAATATAAATATATATTTTTAACATATTTTAATTAAAAAAAGTCAAATTAATTGTTATTGTAACTTTTGTATTTATTTATTATGAAAGAGACAGAAAAACGATTTATTTTATATGCTAGAATAATGAAACGTATCATATGATATGTTAGAATAATAACTCGTATTTTAAAAAAATGTTATTTTATTATAGATATATAAATATAAATTAGACCACTTAGAGTTAAAAATCATAAATCTTTCCCGTTTTAAGCACATAGTGTTACATCCTCCACCGCCTTCAAACTATTTATTTCTCATCCGATCAAAATTCTCACACCATTTGACACTTCTTCATGACATTCTATAACACATGTTTTTATCAGGGTCTATTCGTCGATTGTTCTTCAGCTTCCGTTATTCGTCTGTTTAAACATTCCGATTTGGATTATCAAAGTGAAAATTACACTCATACATTTTGATTTCCTCTCGAATTATCTTCGAAGACGACCTTCACACTCTTGTAAGTAGTACAATCTCCTAAACATCAAAGTTGAATTACGAGATCTAGGGCATAAGATTTTGAGATGAATTTCATATCCTAAATCCTTGCTTTTGCACATGAATTTTGTCTGACTACATTGTAAATAAAATTTTCTAATTGTGTATTAAAGTTAATTCAACTGTTTGTTAATGACTGTTCATTGAATTCAGGTGGATTGATTGCTTTTGGATCAGAATAAGAGGGCATGTTCAACATTTTGCAGTGATCATTTGGTAATCATATTGTTTTGTTTGCTCTCTGTTTGTTATTATTACAGCTTCATGCTCAATTGCTCATGCTTCTTTGAAGAAACAATTACTTGTTTTGACGTAACGAGTTGCTCATATTGGTATGAAGGGAGTGATAGGCGTACAGTTAGATTAGATGGTGTTTTAAAGTGGCCAACAGATATCTAAGTGGCTTTATTAGTGTGAAATTACATTGATAGATCAAGCATAAATTAGTCAACTTCATCATAAGTTTTATAGTGAGATAGAAAGCTAAGGAATAGCATGGAGACATTTAGATGAATTCAATATAACTCAATAAATTACCTGAAATAGTGTAGGCAAACAGCATTTAGTTCAACATAACATGCAAAATGAACATACAGAACTGAAGTTAAAGAAAAATACATACAGAAATGATGTCAAAGAAAATGGTATTCACAAACACTGAATTTTAATGCGGACTTAGGACTGAAACATAAGTTATAAAGCCTTCAATTGACATTATAACTTCAAGATGCTAATCATATTTTGAGTTCAAAATACTAGGAAGAAAATCCAGTTTTGAGAGAGTGGAAAACATTAGACACAAACACAAATTCAAGATTTGATTATCTTAAAATTGGACCCCACGTACTCTCCAAACTCAACGACATGTTTTCATTTATATTATTTGGTTCGGCCCATTCCAAACAGTTCTTTAGATCCATCACCACATCATTCATGGTTGGCCTTTTGACAGATGAGCTGTAAACACAGGTCATTGCCAGTTCTACTACCTTCCATGCTGTATTAGTTTCAAAATCCCCATGTAACCTCGGATCAATTATATTTTCGACGCTTCCTTTTTCAACCATAGATTTAACCCAGTTAACTATGTATATATCTGATGATATTGCTGGCCTGCCTGTAATCAGCTCCAGCAGTACCACCCCAAAGCTATACACGTCACTTTTCTCGGTCAACCTGTTTGTTGTGTAATACCTGCAAAACATAGATTATTGTACATTTAAACATGAAGATACTTAAATCTTATTCTACAGAGTGGATACTGAAGAATTGAGAGTTTGTAAGCAAGAACATTTTTTTATGCAATAACAATAGCTGATGGTTAACAATCCCTTTTGAATTATGTAAATGTTTTATTTGATGAATGAAAAGCGTGAAACATAAAAACTTACTCAGGGTCAAGGTACCCAGGAGTGCCAGCGACTACTGTTGACACATGTGTGGCACCTTCGGTTGTAAAAGCTCTGGACAGCCCAAGATCTGCTAGTTTTGCCTGTAATTTCTCATTTAGTAATATGTTTGAACACTTCACATCTCTGTGGACTATTGGTGGCTTGCAACCATGATGCATGTACTCTAAGCCTGTTATACAGACCCATGGATTTTGTAAGTTATAATACGTTAAACTTACGTGCATGTAGAGGCAGTAATTTTAAGAAATCTGATACTGACCTTGTGCTGCATCATATCCGATTTGTAGCCTTTTTTTCCAGCTCAAAACATTTTGACTCCCATCTGCCCAAGTAATTATTGCTATTAGTTTTTTTTATGGTGACCACCATTCAAGATGTTTACCTAGAGAAAGTTTAAACCTTCCTTAGGTAAACATCTTGAATGGTCAACGCCGTTAAAAAAAAAGTTACCAAATAGATGCACTCCTAAGTTTCCATTAGCCATGTACTCATAGATAATCCCCTTGTGGCTGCCTTCATCACAATATCCAACAAGTGAGGTTATATTTTTATGATGAACACTTATGAGAAGGCTGACCTGTAGTTGAATTTGGTTTGTTCATTTCAGAAGTTTGAATAAATCGTGTTTTGGATATAAATACAAATATTTATAGAAAAACTTACTTCTGCATGAAATTCCCTGTACCCTTGAGCTGATGATTCAGAAAGCATCTTCACAGCAACTCGAGTACCCTTAATTAACCCGCTAAACACTGTTCCAAATCCTCCTTTCCCAATTACATTACTGAAGTTGTTGGTAATTCTTTGGATTTCTGAATATGTGAAACGTTGATTTCTTGGTTCAATTCTTATGCTTGGGTCTGCATTCATTAGATCATATTTTTCATTTCATACGATTTTCGTTTATTAAGATATATGTCGTATCAGGTTAACAATATTCAGACCTTGTGTTTGTCTTCTTTTACATATCCATAGGATGGTCAATATGATCAATAGCACGAATAATGCAGAGATCATTGATACCACTATGACAACAACTTTTTTACTCTTATTTTTATTACACGAACCTTTAGGACATGCATCTATGTCTTGATCACTATCTGCTTCAATACTGATAAATCAATAAATGTTAGAGCAGTGAAGTGAGTATTGATTTGTTTCCTATTCTTTATTTCTTTATTTCTTTTTTTCTTTCTTTCCCAAAAGTTCAGTGAGGTGCTTACCTTAATTTGCCATTCTTTGCCTTTTCTAGAAGTTCTGCGGGTAGGGGTCTTGCAAAATTATTTCCTCTTAAGTTGCTATAAGACAGACCGTGTTTTAGACTATTATATAACATATTAAAATTAAAAAACTTGTACCCTAGATATACGACCAGCCGACCAGGTAACTCACAGAATAGTCAAGAAATCTAGAGAAGCAAGAAACTTTGGAACACTTCCAGTCAAGTTATTGTAGGATAGATCCCTGAAAAAGGAAGAATTATAGTGAAAAACTGTTACAATATACAATTATATACTCAAATGATTAAACATAGCACTTACAATGTTTGCATCATTGTGAGATTGGCTAAAGCAGGAGTTATCTCTCCCCTCAATCCGCTAAAGGACAAGTTCCTAAATTTGAAGTTTGTTAAGAAACTACGAGTTGATAGTTGTGATATAAGTTATAGTTGTGAACGGAATACATACAAGGAAATTATTCTAGGATTATCTGTACTATTGTAGCTGCAGTTAACACCATCCCAAATAGAATCTTGTGGAACACACGGATCACCTTGCCAGTTTCTTTTTAACCCGTATGTTGACTTGGTACTCCACATTGTTGTTGCTGGTTTTAACAATATAGGGAAGATAAATTGACGTACACACCATGAAAAGTAAGCATCTATTCACACCTAATGGTTATAAGTAAAGGTGGCATTATAAAACCATTTACTAAGAACGCGTCGATTCGTGTTATGCTTGATCGCTAGTTGCCCAAAGTGTATTTCTCATGTGTATAGCCCCATAAGTCAGTTTCTTCAAAAAGTTAATCATCACTTAAAGCGAATAATTGCCAATAAACGGAACCAAATAGCCTAAATTAGACAATATTATGAAGACAAATTTTCTTTAACCAATAGGCGCGAATTTAATTTTCGGTAAATTAAGTGTGAAAGGATCGATTTCCACAATTTCTTTAGTGACACTACCAAGAAAGGTAACTAGTTTGTTTTTTCACTTATTAAACATAACAACTTTCACTCCTATATTTGGCAAAAACTGAAGTCACTCTCAATTTAGTCAAATAGTGACTTTCATTTAGAGAAAATTTCTAGTTCCCGTATTGCCAATTCAAGATATTTGGTTATTCTTGCCAATTCTCTCTAGTTGAAATAATAGTCTTTGTAAAAATATTTTGATACTACTTATTTACAATAGATATTTTAAAAAAAACATTGGACAAAAAAGTTTTAGGTGAACCCAACTTGTACAAAACTTGGTTTGACCTGGATCTAGTTTGACTCGTTATTCAATCCCAACTTAGTCATTTTACCACCTCTACCTAAAAGTAAAACATTACAATATTCATTAAATAACATATGCTACTAGTAAAATATAAAACTTTACCATCTTGATCTGATGTTTGCTGTTGTTGGAGGTTTACTGGATTATAAAGCTCGATTGCATTATACATAGGAGGAAGGGTTGAGTTTTTTGTTCTGCGTACCGCAACTTCATATGATGATGCGTTTAAAAAGTTGGTGAAATATGTGCTGGTGGTGTGATCAATTGGAGAAATTGGTCCTCCCCAGTGGTGACCATTCAGATAAATGTCGAACTCTCTGGTCTGGTTGCTTTCTAGTGCTTCAATTTCAGCAAAGTAAATGTACATAAAAAACTCCTCAGCTTTATAAGTAACTCTCCATGAATAGAATAACTCATGTGTAAGGTTTGTGGGTATGATGGCAGTGCTCATGACTTTTGATGGTATGTTTTCTTTTGTTGAAGATCCTAAAGAAATAGGAATAGAAGTTTGTACATCCCTAACCCCAGAAGCAGCTATAGGATACCATATTCTATCATATTTGTCATCTGGATACCTGAATCAACAATATACAGAATCAACAATATACGGACAATCAAGTGTGTATAGATAACAATATGTACTTTCCAAATTATAAAGATCTTTTGATAAATTAAAAACTTGTTTCTTTTTATTCAAAAACATTATTTATTTAAAACAACATTTTATAAAATATTAATTTTTTAATACAAATAACTTTTGGACAAAATGACACTGTTTAACAAAATATTTTTAAATAAATTGGAGTGTTTAAAAAAACAACTTTTTTAAAGATCAAAGTTTGAAAAATCGTTGTTATTGTTTTATTACCTAAAGTAGTTAATATTTTATCTCAAAAAAATATTTTATAACTTTGAATATTAATAAATAACTTTTAATTTAATATTTTCATTTAGCCCATGCACTCAGTGATTTCTAAACTAGTTTATTATAAACTAAAAGAGAAAAAAAGGTAAAAAGAAAAGCAAGTGGGTAGGAATGTGATTGGTTGAGTTTACTAGTTAATATACAGTAACAACTTTTGATAATTGCTAGTGACTAATTAAACTTGTAACAACACATGGAACAAGGAAAAAGGAAAACATATCCAAAATGAATTTTTAATAATAAAATCTCCTAAATCTTTTTGTCCAAAAAGCTAAATTATAATTAAATGATTAGATATCTGTAGTACGTTTTATGCTATATTCATAAAAACGATATAAGTTTTGGACAAAAAGCGTTATGTGACAAACCAACCCCGTGCCAGGAAAGTACCCAATTTGACCTGTAACTCAACCCAAAACACTTCTTTCTCCCCCATCAATCAGTTGGTAGCCCTTGGGTTATGATACTGCATCTTTTCATAACATGATTATAGCTAGAGCTATACATCAATAACTATGAGAGAAAAAGTTTAAATGCTGACCTGACTGTTTCAGATGTGCCAAAATTCGTGCGTTCAGATGCAATCAGTGATCTTAAGTCTTTTGCATACATAGTGCTATCCAAAAGCCTTAATTCTAATGCTGAAATGAAAGGGTTTCCGCGACCTATATTTACAAGGCACACATATATGTAATCTGATGAAGTGAGGTGTATAATCTCATAGTCCATTGACAAGGATGCATTAAAGTGAACTCTATTCCAATGATCATTTCCAAGGTAGAGGTCAAACTCTGGTGGTTGACCTTTAAAGTCATAGTTTCCATACCTAAACCGCGCCCTTATCAAGTACCTATTCCCTTTCCCTTGTTTGGGTCTAAGTGTGTAGCAGTTTCTTGTGTTCTGAGGAAAACTTCTGAGAGTGTTGAGTTGGAAATCGAGGGTGTCGGATTTATAAGTGGATAGTATTTCTTGATTTATGCCATTCTCTATGAAACCTGCATCTGAAACATAGTTTATTCCTGTTTTATCGTCGGTGTAGTTTGAACCTTCGGTTACTCCACAATCTATGCTTATGAAACCTGCAAAGAAAAAAAAACAGAAACATTAAGAAATGTATTTCATACAAACTTTCATTTAGAAAAGTGAATACTTGGGTACCTGATTGATCATCCTGAGCATGAACTATAGCTAAGGTAAGAGCCACTTGAAGAATTAAAACAGTATAGAAACTTTTGAATACTGTCATTTCTAACAAGAGATATCAGGTTGAAATCTTTATCTTGAAACTTGAAAGGGCATATATATGCATATGTAAGATAATTAGTATTGAATATTAAATTGTATGTATGAGATCATGCTTCCAGTATTTGAAAAACAAATAATATTCCATCAAACCTTTGATCAGGTTAGAAGGGTTTAATGAATAAAAAGGTTGGAACAAAAATTAATAGTCTTTAACGAACGATGAGTAGATAATATGTGGTTTTAATCTTAAAATGTTTCATAAAGTTAAGCATCTAATATAGGAGATCGACACATCGTAGATAATGGTAGAAATTTTATGTTTTTTTCAATGGCTCTTAAACTACTCAACTACCTACCACTTATATGATTTGAACCTTTGACCACTAATATAGAGGCAAGACACCTTACCACCCCAACTTGTTCCTTTGGGACAGTTTAAATTTTATCTGATAATGAGTTTAATTGGTCTGCCTTTTAGTTTTTGGTTATAATTATTTAAACAGTTTTTTCTTATGGTACGGGAATATATATATATATATATATATAT
>BJCM01085325.1:0-23425 GCA_018326385.1 Flaveria bidentis
CACCCCCACCTGCACCCCCGTCACGTCAACTTGCCATTAACGGACCAACTTGAAGATTTGGGCAAGGTTGAACATGAGTAATGTCATGTTGTTTTTGGAACCCATAAGGCAACAATTATAGGAGTATATAATTATGATGTTTTGCCCATAAAAAAACAAAAGTTGATATGACAAGGGTATTCACTTTTGCTTATTTAAAAAGTATATTTTAGGTATTTATTAAGCAAATAAAATGAGTTTTAAAAAGTGTTTTGAGATAATTCAATTGCTTTAGAAAAACAAAATAAGCATGCGAGACTTATATATAACTAATTAATTTTGTTAAATTCGTGTGTTATACGGGTTAAATAAAAAATATTATTATAATAAAATTTATTAATTAGAAAATAATATTCTAATATATGATATGATTGAAATTATGTATGAGAGATGATTATAAATAATAAAACAGTTATATCAATTTTTAAAAACATTGTTTTTAATTTTTTTTAAAAAATTAATATTTTGTTCTTAAACAAACCGTATAAAAATGACATTTTTTAAATATCTTTTTATAACTCCCAAATTTAATTATTATTATTGGTTTTAAAAAATTGACTTTTCAAAAATACCAAATTTAAAATATTTCGTATTTTTAAAAAAGTTTTATGCTTTTTTAAAATTTATTATTTCAAAAAATCATTTATTGAGAAATAACATTAATTAATATATCTCTTTCTTAATTTATAAAATTTTAAAAAGTGTTAAATAATAGTATTAGTATTTAAGTTAATTATTTAATAAGAGAGAGCTACATAAATTTTGGTGACAATGAATTTGATGTAGACATGTGTCATCCAAGATATCATTTTATTAGTGTAGGAAAATTACAAACACCTTCAAACCAATCTTTTGTGTGGTTTATCACAAACTCGATATCATACACTTTCACACAAACTGTATTTATATTTTATAATAATAAAAATCATAGTATACTTATTTTATTTCTCTCACTCACACACACTCTCTTCCTCTTTTACATTAGTGTCATGCTTTTTTTTTTCTCTATGCATTGTAGTGATCTTCATTTTCACAAACTTTCCTAATCTTTAAAAAAATAATTAAAAGATAACTTTATTCAATAATAAAAACTGTAATTTAGAAAGGTAATACATTTCGTTAATTATAGAAACTACAAAGTTAAAGAAAATTTCATGATAACAAATACTAGCTTCAAATGAAAATACAACTATCCATCAAGTGCTCGTATGTGGACTTTAAAATTTTGTTGAGATCCGCTTGGAAGTTGTTGAAAGTATATTGGAAACACAATTCTCTAGCCAGTTTTAGCATTAAGAGGCCAAGAGATTGATTAAACTCTTTCAGACATCTTTAGGTACTTTGCGGGAATAAACCCAAATGATGTAATGTTGTTGTACTATTATGCGATGACTTGAAATAATCATATTGTCTTTCCATGTTATCCACACTCTATAAAAATAACTTTTTACGTATTCCATACATTTCCTTGAACATGATGAGACCATAAAGACAACATCTGTCGTGGTAATAAGACATTTATGAGCAACCGCATGATCCCTATCATGTTCTTGTTTCTGAATCTTTTATATAAATCATAGGTAGGAACTGAGACCACCACTACATTGTTTATATTATATAAAATGAACTATTATCATCTGAGGACGAAGACAAAAAACTAAAGTAAATGATGATTATAGTAAATTCATATCTTTCAAATTTTCTAGGGAAGAAATGTATGTAAATAGGATTAAAAATAGTTTAGTTGTGTTTGTATTAAAAAGAGAATGTTGGATCGGGTGTTAATGATTCAATAAGACTTTTCTATTTGATCAACAAATTACAAATGCGAAATCTAAGTTAACTGTTTTACTTATCAAACACACATATACTTTGAGTAAATAACAACACAAGTTTTTTTAAAGTATTCACCTTATTAATATTTTCTAAGTACAAATGATACAATCAACAGATAAACAAGTAGATTTACAAACTTACCTCTAACTATACAAGTGAGAGGTGTTTTATACTATGAAAAGGTAAACTTTAAGAATAAACAACTTTCAATCTATTCTTGGTTTACAAAAAGTATGTTCAACTCAGACAGACAATCAATGCATCAAACGTTTGCAGTTTCAGTACTATGTTGTCTTCAAAAGATAAAATACAATAGCCGCCACAGTACTTTGGTACAGACAATCTTGTCCAATATTATGATTGATCAGCTCAACATCCATTTTAGTGATGATATGCAGTCAATAAACACTTTATTACTTTTAGCGTTGATCGGCATTGGTTTAGGACTTCGTATGTGCTAATCGACAGTGGATCAGGATTTGGCATAATTCAGCAATTGAGAGTTAGTGCTGAATCCTTGAGTTTTCGGTAGCTTCATCCTCTTTACAGATCAACAGAGAATCGTCATAAAAAACTATTGCACAACATGTTAATCCGTGAGCCCAAGTCGAATCTCATCCTCCAAAACTAGGGCTATAAATGAACTGAACGTTAGTGAACCGTTCAGCTGGAAGTTCGTTTACATTCGTTCATTTAACACATAAATAAACATGAACAAGAAATTTCATTCATTTAATTAAACGAACGAACATGAACAGAGTCCGCGTTCATTCATTTGTGTTTGTGAACGTTCGGTAAAATTTGCGTTTACATTTGTTCATGTTCGTTTGTTTATATTTGTTCATGTTCATTTATTAAATACTAATTTTAGGCATACTATACCACTAATAATTCATCAATAAATCGTTTGTGAACAAGTTTAATTTTTTAGTGAACCAAGTGTTGGTAAATTGTTCAGTTTTTTTTCATGAACTATTCGATTATGTGTTCGTGAACAAGTTCGATCCTTAATAAACGAATACGAACAAGAATTTTCGTTAGTTGAGTGTTCGTGAACCGTTCTTGAACACTTTTAGTTCTTAATGAAGGAACATGAACAAGGCTCCGTTCTGTTTAGTTCGATTCGTTTACAGTCGTATCTAGACCCCAAGCCCCAAAGCTAGGGCAGTGCATCCTATGGAGATTTTTTGATATGTCAACCTCCCGAGCTAACCATCGCGTGCACACTTAGTGTCTAATCATATACTTAATTATAATTTTATAAGACATATAAATATAATCAAAGTATTTTTTTAATTAGGATAAATACAATTAGAATAACACTAACTAATATATCATGTCTAATAGTCTTGATACACACTCATCCTAATTTCTCTATTTCGAGAAAGAAAAAAAAGTAAGCAATTGAAGTTAGAGATTGCAAACAAAGTAGAAGTTAAGCACACGATATGTTTGCAAACAAATAAACACATATTGATGTTCTCTGTTGATGACGCTTTCATTTTTTACAATACCAGCAAAATACAACAAGTTGAAATTACATGTGATACCTAAATAAAATCACATTCTGAATATAACATCGTTTTTAATAAAATTTATGCCGGGCTGAAGAAAAAAATTAAACACACCCACATATTAGTTATTAGAAAAAAAAAGTTTTTAAAAAATGATGGGTAAAAAGCATATATTATACATATACAATAGATGTCAAGTTGAAACATTAGAAATTTGAGGTGATAAAATTGAAACTGTACTAACTTAAAAGCTAAAATTGTAAATTAAGAAACTCGAGGACCACTATTTGTCATCATCATTGCCAGCTACGCCATTGTCGCCACCACCACCTCCTCTACCCGCCATCATCGTCACTCCCACACATCATCGCGACCACCAACGCTACTGCAGCACTACCCCACCTCCATCATCGTCACCCCCACTCTCGTCCCCACAATCACCGATGCAACCGTATCATTTCCCCTAATTTTGTCCTTGACATCGTCACTTTGGTCATTCGTTGCTACTAACTTTCATAAAAGCCACTAATAACAGGTACAATTATTAGTTACTTTTCAAAAATGATCCATGGAACCGATCTGGTTAGGAATTGAACAAAACGGATACGTTTTTATACCAAGCGACATTAATTTCATCAAACAACTTTTTTTGACCCGAACCCATTTTGATTGGACTTGTTAACCGCCCCGCACCGCATATTGGATTTTCCACATGTTTTTCTGGATGCTAGCACTATAGGTTGAAGAGAAAATAAATGGAAGGAGGAAGGAAATAACATCGAAATGAAATTTAATGCATGAGAAAGTATGAAGTTGAAAGGTTGAATTATCTTTACTTTATATATGCTAATTTATAAAGGGGTGACATCTTTAAAATATTTTCTTTCATTAACCTTGTTGATAATGTTAATATACTTGTGTGGTGGGCATCATATGCTACTCAATAATATGTCGCATAAAGAAATCAAATAGAAATAATGATACAAATATTCTATATAAATACTCTCTCTATTACAAAATTACAAAAAATAAATAAATTAAAAGACGGTATACATTAAAAAAAATTGTGACCATCCTATTATAAGTTTGCTTTTACTTTAAACCCACATACATTTGCCGACATAATAGTTTAAATGAATGTTAAAAATTAACTATGACATAGCAAAAGGAACCGAATGACCCAACATTCTTATGGTGATGTAACTTTGAGAAAATGTATGATAAATCGATTATCAATCGATCATTAAATATGTAAATAATACATAAAAAGCGAGCAAAAGGAACATAGTGGTAATGTTTTAGAAGTTTTCAATGTATTCGTAGCTGTCAAACGTGAAACACTTATATAACACGTAAAACACATATATTATTATTAACGTCAGTGTCTTACATGCCGGTCCGCGGTTAGGAAGTAGGCAATTTCTTATATCGTTTTCCTACCAATCTATATCCAAAAATACAAATCTCCTACGTTTTAGCAGCCTTCGTTTACTATTTAGGTACGAAAGTGGGTCCTGTTATATTCCTACCCACATTTGAAAAGTAAATGCCCAAAGACTGTATCTTGACTTCTAATGTAACGTTTAGTTTTCAATACCAAATGTGGAAAAATAGGCACAATGTAGAATTGTTTTTATTACTGTAACGGTCAATCAAACCAAATTAGAACACGGGATGGGATGACGTTATGTCTAATTTATCTTCTGACGTAGATTTATTGACGTTATGTCTAATTTATCTTCTGATGTAGATCTACTGTATTAGCAAAATAAAGTCTAAAATAACAAAATAGGATTGTGAAAAGTAAATTACTAAATGAGATATTAAAAGTTAAAAAAATATACAAAAAACCAAAAGGTGAGAATTCGATCATCCGACAGCCTGATTTTCAAATTTAACTTGTTGACGACACGATCAGCCGGGTAAAAAAAATAAAGGATTCAAGAATACTCAAGTGATACATTTGTATTTAGTGTAGGCAGTTTTAGTAGTCCGGTCAAAAATTGAAGTCCTCTTATAGGTCAAACCTACTACTTTTATTATCTTGATATTGTCACCTACATAACACGAAGTTTCCTTCTACATGTTTAGAGCTTGTCTTTATTGCCTTAAATCTCCTATAAATTGACACCACCAACATCCTGCATTAAACCATCACACACACACACAATTAAACACACGAACACACACTCACAAACACACACAAAAGAATCAAGATTCAATGGCAAACTTCCCATTGATCAACCTTGAGAAACTGAATGGTGCAGAGAGAGGAGCTACAATGGAGAAGATCAAAGATGCATGTGAAAACTGGGGATTCTTTGAGGTATGTTAAAGTTAACCATAATTCTCACACAACTTCACACACACAAGGACATTAGATACTAACAGTTGATCTGTTTTTCAGTTGGAGAACCATGGGATCCCTCATGAATTACTCGACAAAGTCGAAAAAATGACCAAGGATCATTACAAGAAACGTATGGAGCAGAGGTTTAAGGAAATGGTTGCAGCTAAAGCTTTAGAAGGTGTCAAGGCTGAAGTTACTGATATGGATTGGGAGAGCACCTTCTTCTTACGCCATCTCCCGACCTCGAATATATACGAGGTCCCTGATCTTGAAGATGAATACAGGTAAATATATACCTGATGACATGATAAAGCTATTGGTAGCGTCTGGAAAGAATAAGATAATAACAGACAGACAGACTGTTATTTGATATTATAACTTATGAACATAAAATAATAATAATTATGATGATGATGATGATGCAGGGTGTTGATGAAGGAATTTGCTGGTAAATTGGAGAAACTTGCAGAGGAGCTTTTGGATTTGTTGTGTGAGAATCTTGGGTTGGAGAAAGGGTACTTGAAGAAAGCTTTTTATGGATCAAAAGGTCCAAACTTTGGAACCAAGGTTAGCAACTACCCGCCCTGCCCGAAGCCCGATTTGATCAAGGGTCTGCGAGCCCACACCGATGCTGGTGGCATCATTTTGCTCTTTCAAGATGATAAAGTTAGCGGCTTGCAGCTTCTGAAGGATGGCGAATGGGTGGACGTTCCACCCATGCGCCATTCGATTGTCGTCAATCTTGGTGACCAAATTGAGGTATTCAGTCATTCATTCCTTCATTTATTCATTTGTTCATTAGATGCGTGTTTTGAGGGCGATTGTTAAGTGGTTTTATGATGGAATTGCAGGTGATTACTAATGGGAAGTACAAGAGTGTGATGCACAGAGTGATTGCTCAAACAGATGGGACAAGAATGTCACTTGCATCTTTTTACAACCCTGGGAATGATGCTGTGATCTATCCTGCTCCAACATTGTTGGAGAAGGAACCGACGGCGAAAGAACAATCCTACCCGAAGTTCGTGTTTGATGATTACATGAAGCTGTATGCAGGTTTGAAGTTTCAGGCAAAGGAGCCAAGGTTTGAGGCCATGAAAGCAGTGGAGGCTAATGTCACTTTGGGCCCTGTTGCAACAGCTTAAATGACATGTTTTAAATAACAGAATATCATTATTATTATTATTATACTTTTTTTTCTTTTTTTTGAAATTGTTTGAGGGGTCTCAGCAATCTATAGACAAAGGAAATTGTGCTTACTAGTTATAGCATTATGATGAAAGTGTATTGTGATCATTTTCAATTAATTATTAATTGAGAGTTGCATCATGTACTTCTGATCTGGTGTGCAACTCTGTAACTGATCTCTTACATTTATATTACCATTTTATGAATTGTTTGATGCTTCAAACTTGTCTTCTTACAATGACACTACCAGTAACTAAATGATAGGTTGGTTCAAGTTATGTTTTATCTCTAACGGGTCAATGAAAGAGCGTACCCATGTGATTGACTTAGCTCATGTTTTGTCTAGCCAGATTGCTTTATGATCTAATGTACGCAACCTAAACTTGGTTATTTCCCGCAGCTTTAACCATGATCTCAATGACACAAAATAACAACCTTACAGGTTGCTTCAATGTCTGCTCTCTCAAACGGGTCATATAAATAAAACAAGTTAGCTTAAATGAAAAGTTCAAACTGGTTGAATGCGGCCCATGTGTATTTAAACACATAAAACCTCCTAAATGAGTTTACACAAAAATCATATTATTGTTAAAATAACTGATACAGTAACAATTTATTAGAAAAAAATTAATATTTTTTAGACAAAAATGTTTTGGGTCAAAAATTATTTCAACCCAACCTGTTTTGGCTCTCATTGAAAAATCTACATGTTTGACCCGACCCGTTTTAACCTTTAAAAAAGTAACCAGTTTGACCCACCCCCCGACCATATCCCTTTATCTTGCAGCAAAGTGAAGCAGGTGAGAGGTAACATGCAACAATAAGCATTATCAGCAGACCATAAAGTTATGAATACTTATTAATATAATAATAATAATAGGTAAACTTCCATTAGCAAAAGCCATAAACCTTGCCTAAAATACACTCTGCCGCCTTTACTTTCCGCAAATAAAAAAGAATCTTGAAAGAATCATTAGCAATTCTATTCTTAATAAAGCACAAGGTCCACAACTTTAGTAATGATGCAGATTATAAAATTCAAAGAAAATGAATAAACTTTAGAATTTAGCATTAGTAGCATCTGTGAAGAAACCTTTTGACACTAATAATAAGAAACCATAAATTCACTAACTACAAATGGACTCATAATTATGGGCTGGAGACCATACTTATAGAAAATTACTAGGATAAACTGAACCAACCAAATTTATTCACCGTTGGTTTTGAGTTGTCATATCTAACTAAATTACAGTATTAGTCAACATTTGTGTCGTACTAACGGTTAATGTGAATGTATGCTTGCATAAGTCTTAAGACTACTCACGTGTTGTTTGCAACCCACATTAGCAAAGAGTTACCAGGCCCATCACTGAAGACAGGCTGATGATGTTGTGCAGCAATTTGGCCCAAATTCCTTCATGTGGGCCATTCTTTGGTGACTAACCACGACCCCACCAGTACCATGGTAACTAGCAAGATATAAATCAGTGGAAGTTAGATTCGAACCTAAAATATTTTCTTGAGGAAATTAGGTGTTTATCATGCACGCCTTTGAAGTCAACATTTTTGGGTATTTCTAGAAATTGTGTGCTTAAATTAATTTTCAGTTGTTATTTACTTAATTCACATATAGTTAAAAGTTTCTTGAGTTTCACCTTCTCATTTAGGTAATAATCTTAAGTTGTCACTGTTCTTTCTAGTTTGTGTTTCTGTTCTGCATCAGGTACGTCGACGCGATGAAACTTACTGTTTCTGCATTTGCATTAATTCACAAGAAGCTACACATCCAAAATTTCTTTTAATCAATTCACTTCCATTCCTTTTGATAGGTTACAAATTACAATGACAAAGTCTTCTATGCAATTGCACATAACGAACTAGTCGAATGCAATGGAAGCTGTTACGAATCAAAGTCCTGACAGCTTAAAAAACATACTCAGGGAATGTTTAGCATCATTCCTGAACTGCTAAACAAATTCCTGAAAATCAAGTTTATTCCGACCCAAACGACCCAATGGGAATGGGTGTTACCTCTTCAAGCTAGAGGCATCAAACAGCTCCATGAATCTCTGATCTGAGACTCTAGCTTTAGCAGCTGCAAACATCTGGTATTCATCAAAAATCGAAAGCAGACTCCATCTCTGCATTTTTCTTAAGCATCCCACTAGACAACCAGTTCGATGCTGAATCGAAGAAAAATGTATGAATAAATATTGATATTGTGTTTTATGGTATGCGATAATGAGACTTGAAAAGAAACATATACCTTTCCTCTTTTGCAGTGAATCAATAAAGGGTGATTTCTTATATCTGCAAACAAGAATGAGAAAAACTCAACTTAGCTTACAATCTAAATTCCATAGAAGATGTAACGAAAGAAGAGATTGAATACCAATGACAACTTTTAACGCTTCTCGAATCGTATCCTCAGGAATATCAACAAAGGGTTCCTGCATGATAATGCCATGAAAATACTGATGATACAGAATATATATATATATATGCTTGATTGATTACTTTTTTCTAACGGCAAATGTACGATCTTGTTTCGGAGGATAGGTGTTATCTTAATCGGGCCCACCTATTCGTTTCCCAGCCGGGAGTGCACTCCCCTCGGAGGAAACTCATTGCTGAGAAAACCTCCTGTCTCAACTCTGGACATTTTTGCTCAGAGTAAGACTTGAACCCATGTCCTTCTTTTTATTTACATGTTATGAGTATCTCACCTTAATCAGTTGGGCTAAGGATCATTGATTATTTGTTTATTACAATTTTCTGGTAACCTATACTCTAAATTAGAGCTTTGTAAACTATAGAGCTTCAACGACGGTTCAACGGTGTATACTTAATTAGTTATTCCCTTTTTTTTCATTTGAATAACACCACCTAGACTTCTTATATGTAATCATCATAGTTGTAGGGTGTAATACTACAACTCATGACTTTTTGGTTGTGTCACACAACAGAGCTATCGTACTAACCAAATTATAATAATTATAAAATCAGTTTATTACTTTTTTATTATCTTTAATACTAAAATTAGTAACACAAAATCCAATTCTACTTTATCATATACCTAAAGCATAACGGGTGGGCCGGTAACAGGCCGTACTAAAAAATAGTTATTTTAGTTTAGTTAAGAGCAGGTTTTGGTAAAAATAGATAAAGTTCAACATATGAATCAGAAAGAAATTTTAAATCCTAAATAATTAAAATGTTGATCGATAACCAGTACAAGAAACAATAAGTAATCATGATAAGAAACTCATCAGATCCCAAAGAATCTGATACATCCGACGTCATTAAACATGAAACTGCAGACAGAATCAAAAATCCGTACCTTGGTTCCTTTGATACCAAAGTGAAACAACTGAATCCGATTAGACTTCAAGAACTCCAAATTATGCTCCGGATACGCTTCACGACACAAATATCTAAAAAAACAATATAAACTCACAACTCTCATGTTCTCAAACTATCAAATCACATAACGAAACCAAATACAAGACTAGTTTCACATCTGTTGTACGAGCAACAAATGTGAGGTTTACAAACCACATGAACTACCTCATCCACCACACTAGTCCTTTGGGACATTAAGTTTAGCTTGTTTGGACGATCAAATAATAATAATAATAATCAAGAGTTCAAGACGCGACTTACACGATAGAACGGAGGCCTAGAGATTTAAGAAACGAGAAGTTGCCGGAGTTGGGGAAGCTGGACCGGTATATGCCGTGATCAACCATTGAGAAGTTGACAGGTGGAAAGAGCTCATCACCGGTAACATCAAGTTTTCCGGTGGGCATTGATGAGAGCTTGAGGGCTCTGCAGATGTCACCACCACCACCTTCATCATTGACTTCTTGATCCAACTTCATTGTGTGAGAATATTCCGGCAGTATCTCCGGTGATCGGCGGTTAAAAATACGACAGGAGGCACCGGAGCAGCGTATTTATAGGGTTCATATGGTGGTTAATGTGCATAACGCAACGTGTAGTACATGGCTAGTAAAATATGGTCCAACAAATGTGCACTTGTTAAACTTTAATTTTTAACTTATTAGATTATTATGATATGATATGCCTAAATACAATTAGTGTTTGGGATGTTAAAAACCGTTTGAATTGATGAAACAATCCAACTGGGCAAGTTAAGTTTGGTAAGGTTAGAAGTGATACGTTTTGTTTTGTGGTTTAAAAGATTAGGGGACGTTTAATTGGAAGGAATAGAATGAAATGGAATTAAGAAATTAGTATACTTTTCAACTAAATTATGTTTAAGTATGTAATGAAATGTAAAACTCAAGTGAATGTTTCACCTCAAATTTTATTGGTTGTGGGATTTCAAAATCCTTCCACCTAGAGAGTGAATTTTAAATCCCACAACTAAGGGAGCGTTTGGTTGGAAGAATAGAATGAAATGGAATAAAATTGAAAAACTAGTATAATTTTCAAGTAAAATTATGTTTGAGTAAGTAATGAAATGTAAACTCAAATGAATGTTTCACCTCAATTCCCTTGGTTATGGGATTTCAAATTCCCTCTCTAGGTGGAAGGATTTTGAAATCCCACAACCAAGGGAATTGAGATGAAACATTCCCTTGGGTTTTACATTTGATTACACACTCAAACATAATTTTACTTGAAAACTATACTAGTTTCTCAATTTCATTTCATTTCATTACATTCTTTCAACCAAACGCTCCCTAAGGGAATTTGAAATCCCACAACCAAGGGAATTTGAGATGAAACATTCCTTTGAGTTTTACATTTCATTACTCACTCAAACATAATTACTTGAATTCCATTCCAACCAAACGCCCCCTTAATTTTATGATCTAGTTTGTATCTGGAACCAACACTGAAAACAAACCAAGCAAGATATTGATAACTAATAAAAAATGATATAAATTCTATGAAAAAATATGAAAAAAGAAGATATTTTTTCATTCAAAGCATACCATGTTTAAAAATTTGGTTGAAATCACCAAATCAAATCCAACCAGAAGAGGGTTTTTTTAGTTAATCAAAACTGTAGTTATTGTTTCGACATAGAATCTTGTCAAATCTTTCTGAACCGAACCATGAATATCCATATTTGCAAAATAAAATGAAGAAGAAAGGTAATCGGCTTGCAACCATAACTTTTATCAAAGATAACCTTACATGTGTTTTGTTCAAATTTCGTCCCAAGGTTTGAGAAAATTTCAAAATTTGTTTGTACCATTTACGCAAGCACCACGCTTTTTGCCCATGTGATGGACGGAGATAAAAGGGGTTTGCGCTATTGATTTCGTGGATTCGAGCATGGATGATAATTGGATAGGCTTGGGAAAAGTATTGGTAATACCAATCCGATACACGATCGTCGAATTGTCTCATACACTCTGCTCAACAGTTATTAGGTATTTGTCGGGTAGTTATCCGTCAGGTATCAAGTATATACACGTGTACGTGTATACCCATTAATTTGATACAAAAATACATGTTGCAGTTTCCAACCACATTCATTTATCCTCCATGCTAATTTTATATAAATATAGGGCTCAATCCATATTCGATGCCATGCTCGAATACCCGTCTCATTACCCGCCCTAGTGTTTTGGGTTTCGGGTATTCTAATATGTATCGGTTTGTTTTGCCACCCTAGGATTGGATTTGGCGTTAACGACAAATAGAAACCGCAAACCGGTGATCCACACTATCTTGGTGTTGGATATTTACTTATTTGTAGTGGTAGTGTAACAAGCCAACCATTAAAGATGGAGTGATGGTGGGAGGATCTTTGCAGACAATGAAATGGTGCGGGTGGTTGTAATTTTTTTTTTAATAAAATGGTCATTTTTCTACAAATAAGTGGTTGCTAAAAAAGGAGTATATGTTCAACCATTAAAGATGGCTAGCAATGTATAATTGCTCATTACTGTGAGCTTATTCAGCTTTCTATAGTCTATGTGTATATGCATGCTTCCATATCTCTTATTTGCGAATAACAACGTAACACCCTAACCTGAAATGCTTGGTCGTATACATCCTTTATCAAAAAGGTCTGGGAGTAAGGACATAAGTTTTTTCAATTCCAACGGAGCGAGACAATATGATGCTTACGTGACGGCTGAACTCTTAACAAAAGGTCAATCTAAAACTCTACATTTTGCTCTTGTGGTACTCATGGTAGATTCTCAGGGAAAACATCGATAAAAACACACACCATGACATGTATGTCAACTTTACCATCTTTAATGTATGTTATGTACGCAGTGTACCCTTGTCTCATAAAAATTTATGCCTTTATCATAGATATTATCCTTGAAACCATGAAGATTTATCATCAAAAATCGTTATTGGACTACCATCAAACGTTGTTAATCAGATCATCTTTCTATGACACACTATATTAGCTAATCCACGAAACACGTTTAATTGTATAGTTTTTCTCTCATCCCCCGTTAGTACATTTAAAACACATTGATGATGTATGAGAGGATTTTTCTTTCAATAAATTATTGTAATATGTTCTTCAGCATCGTTTAACTTTCCACCAATCTCTATATCATCTGAAGGGTATACATCACCTCATTAGTCGTACACTTTTGAGACACATGAAAGTTTTATGTTTCATGCTCCTTTTTGTTGGGAAGTTTCAAATGACAAACAACTAGTTTTTTTACCTATCCAGATTTAATTTTAAAGCTCGAGTTCGACTCGTCAATTACTTTTTAAGCTCGAGTTTGGTTTAGGCTCGGCTCGTTTATAATTTAGTTATTATTTCTTTAATGGTTTTATATTTAATCTTATATATATTTATAATTATATATTTTATATGTAACATTATACATATTATATAATTGTTTTTATCATAAATAAAAAATATCTATATAAATATATCTAATATATTAAATAAATAATATATAAGTAAAAAGGTCATTTAGGCTTGCGAGCTGGTTCGAGCTTGATATTTGAAGCTTGGGCTCGATAATTAAATAAGTTTTTTTTTCGGAGTCGGGCTCGGCTCGGCTCGGCTTGGCTAGGGCTCGATAAAGCTCGGCTCGTCTCAAGCTTTTTATCGAGTCAATCTCAAGTAGCTCGCCAGCGGCTCTACTCGTTTGCACACATATGAAAAACGTATTAAAGTGGTAAAATAACTATTGTTTGGTACTCGGTGCTGAATGGATATTTTTGGTATTTAGCGGTAGGGGTTAGTACCGATACTGAATAAAGCAAAATTGAGTACTAACATCGGTATCGTTTTCATTCAGTGAGTACCGGTTTGATATAGTATTGATATCGGGTACCAAACGTTCATCCCTAAGCCAAAGCATTGATCTTGAAAGTGGAGGGGAGATCATTAGTCGGTGGCAAAACGCCACCGACCATAACCATTAAGTATATGGTAATTTTTCCAATTAGAACTACCACTTTATGTGGTTCATTTAAACATTGACTCAATTTCCAACTCTTTAGTAAACACACAATAAAAAGTTCATCATTTAGATCATAATTTCTTTTGCACAATCAAATCTCCACGTATATTGAAGTATTAAAGTATTATAATGACCATTTTTAATATATAATTTCTTTGTGCATGAATGATGCTTTAGTTTGAAAAGGAAGTGTGTTAGAAGAACATTCACAGAATATGCCACTTTGTTGTTGCTTTACAGTGCGAAACCTACGCCCCTCGTACCACCGTTGGTCGCTTTCTTTGCTTTACTCCAAACTTCCATAAGTCTCAAACAATTGTTGACGGTCCAAAATAACTTTTGGCATTAACCTTTTTTATTTACTTTCTATCATAAGAAAAAAGATTCTAGTTGATCCGTTTAATGAAATTATTTTATTTATTTAAATTTTATTACAAAGTTATGAGTATTTTTCTTTCATGTTTATCTGGTTAGAAACTCGTGCATTATACGAGTTTAAATAAATTAACATTAAATAGTTAATAATGAAAAAGAATGATAAAAAAAATTAATCTCAAACAAAGTCATGTTGTTAATTTGGTTAATAGTATGTGATAAGCTAGTAAAATGTGAAAAAATAATTTTAATAACATGATACATGTAAAGAAATAAACATACGATAAATAATGAAGAAAATATTTTAAGTAAATATTTAATATTAAATAGTTAATAAGGTAGTTATAAAACATTTCTTTTATCTTTTTAAAATTTATATTTTAAAAAACAATTCACCATTTCATTCAAAAAAAAAAAAATTTATAGGGGAGGGATCAAATGAGAACTAGTCTTTTTTGTGAGAACTCTAGGAACCAATCTCAACCACTAATTCTCAATGGTAAAATTGTAATTAACAAAAACATATTTAAAAATTTTATAAATCATAAAATAACATAAAAAAAACACAAAAATGTTCCCCAACTTTCCCTCTTTCATAAAAAAATATAAAAAATTTATAAAAAATAAAAAAAGTTCCCATTTTTTTAACGAAATTCGTTTTACACATGTGTAATATCGGATTTACACATGTGTAAATCCAGTACTACACATGTGTATAACTAGATTTACACATATGTAAACAACGGATGTACGATTTTTTTTATAAAAAGTATATCAATATGGTAGGCGTTGGAAAGATAAAAATACTGAATTTTATGGTGAAATTTTTTTGAAAAAATGATGTCGTAAAAAAAAGTTACGAACGTTTAAAAAAAGGGGGAAATGGCATGTGATTTGCATGTGATAAAAAATGAGTGGCTGAGATTGGTTCTTAAAGTTCTCGCAAAAAAAGGTGGTTCTTATTTGAACTCTCCTCTATATATATATATAGAGAGAGAGAGAGATGGGAATTAAATATATTGATTTTTTTAATTTAGTATTTAAGAAAGGTATTATTTAAAATTTTGACACATCACAAAATACGGTTAAAATAAGTAAATCTGGCAAAAATTATACTTTTTAATTAGAATAAGAAACGACTTGAGGCAAAAATTGTCTTTCTACTTGTTTGATGTGAAAAAACTATTTTATTTTCATATACTTACTAGCAGGTCTTCAAGATGGAAGAAGATAATATACACGTTGATACATACGCTATTTTGTGATGGTGTATATGAAAAAGCAAGAATGAATTAATTTTTGAACAAAAATCAACAAAGGTGGTGGAAGAAATAACGATTCTAGATTATCCATGGCTAAAGCATCACGCGATAAATCAAAGATTATGATGAGATCAATAGTGTATTTTTTAATGAATTTAGCCTTGTGAATGTAATGTATTAGACTAACACCCCGTTAGTCTATGAAGAATAAAGTTGTTTGTTGGCTTTTCAAAAAAAGAATGAGAAGATTAGAATCTCATACTTTTAGTTTGACCACAAAAGTTATATTTTTATTGAACAATTAATTGCTTGCCCTCCTATGGTCATGTATTAAGTGGTGTAATTCTCGACCAACAAGTTTTGAGTTTTGGTTTCGTACGATGAAGTATGTGACAATTTTAACCTAAAATACACTATGTGTTGCTGTTCAAAAACATTTTTTGCCTAAGATTATCAAAAATTGGATTCTTACTATTTATTACTTTAATTAGTAAATATACCCACACAATGCAACGGTGTCGTACGCAACGTAATAAAGTATAGGCTACAATTGTCCCGGCTCATTTTTATCTAAATTTACGCCGAAACCTAGAGTTACTCGAATTTATATCATTGAACGAAAACATATTATATTTAACATCACTTGTTTTCAAATAGAATATATGTTAAAACGTAGACAAACTAAAAACATGTATAAAAATTAGCACAAAAGTGGTTTACATTTGAACATGTTTGTGTTCAAACGAAATTTACATCAAAATGTAAATGAACTTGAACTTGCAACGACACATACATAAAACTAAGGACATAAGAAATTAATTTTCTTAAGTAAATATGTATAACGGGTAAAGTCGAGGCTTAATAAATTAAGGGGTCAAAGTGACATTTTTCTAAAGCTTTACAAAAAAATTTAGAGGGTTAAAAGAGTCAATTGTAGAAACTTAAGGGTGGTTTTGGTTGGTGGCATTTGCCACCGAACTTTAAAATTAAGTATATAGTAAATATGAGTACTTCTCCATCCTTAACGTTATGTTCCCGAGTTTATTTAAGTAAAGAAAAAAAGAATAAGAAGATGAATAAAAAATTATTGTGTTCCAGAGTTTTTTTAGTGAAAAAATGAAAGAAAAGTAAGAAATTTGTGTTCTTGAGTTTATTTAATGAGTGAAAAGAAAAGAAATGGAAAGAAAATAAAGCCTAAAATGAATCCTTGTAAATTGAAAGGAACTAGAGAGAAAACAAAATCGAAAGAAAAAGAAAAAATGTTGTATTGATTTGCATGTTTTAGGAAGGATACAATAATGACTATACGTGTAAAATGTTTATTAAATCTTCTAAGATTTATTATACTCAAACTTTGCTTATATAGCAATAAAGCATGACATCAAAATGCCAATTTTTGTTTCTCGCTTACATCGTGGAACACATGAAAGGGTGCAACCCATTTAAGCCCTAGCTTCATGTACAATTAAGTAACTAAAACTTTTCTCATTTGCCAATTGTAAATCCCTTTTGAGGTTTTAGATTCCTATTAATTTTTTGTTCTTAAGGATGGACGAAAAACAAACCATGGGTCACGTAGTGATCCTAGCTGATGGGCTGGCCATGCTTGGAACACTACGCCGGGGTGGTATGGACCGTGCTACCCATTTTTTCGATGACTATATTTTGGTCTAAAAAATATATTATTATTATATATTTTACCGTCTAAAATTGTAAGAGAAGGTAAAAATTTTGGTTTTAAAATTTTTTAAAACCAATTTTTAAATTCATACAACTTCAAAATATATTTTTAAAGAACTAAGAACTATTCATCTCCTACAATCTCATTTTCTACATATATTTCTCAATAATAAATCCAAATAAACCGAACAACTGCATCGTTCTAGATGCAATCTCTCCCGTCCATCTCCTTTGACTTGAAGTCCAATTGTTATGCATTAAAATTGTCTATATATAAATTGTGTCATATGAGCTCATCAACATTGGCTTGCGTCATTTTATATATAGTATACTGTTATATAAGCATATATAGTGATGTGCAAGTTATAGCTATTCAAGATAGACATTCTCGAATGACCCTGAAAGCTCAAAGAATAATAGTCATGCTTTATAACTTAACTTTGCATCAAGTGTTATCACTTGTGCATTTTACTCCGTCGAATGATTTAAAATAAATTTTATGTAGAGACATAAATGAAGAGAAAAATGTCGTGACGGTGTATTCAAAATTTTATGAAATAAGAAGGATTAATCGCATCACTTTATATAAAAATCGATATCATGAAATACTTTTTTTATGATTCGATTAAAATTTTAAAAGTGGTTTAAAATCCTCGTATTATAAGCTTAATTAAAGTTAAGGGTGCCAAAGAAAACCGTAACTGAACTATAAAGAATAAATGTTTTGTGATCATTTATAAATAAATACATTATATTATTCGTTATTTAAAATTTATAATAAAAAAACATTTGTGACCGAACTTTAAAGTATAAAACTTTTTTGATATATCTAAAAAATAAAATAATAAAACTTTTATGATTAATCTAGAAAATAAAAGACATACTCTTGATAGTGTTATATCAAGGTTGTTACTCAATATGTTAATAATAATATCTCCATTTCAACTAAAATTTTAAAACATACTAAAGCGTGCATGTTTAACCATTGTTTCAGTTATATATATTATCACAAACTAGCTATCAAAGAGCAAATATGACAGCTTTCATACTTAATTTAATTCTCTAATTATATTTCTAAGTAGTGGTTAACTACAAGCCACTCGATTAACAAAGTATAAGATATTATGATGATAAGATCGGTGGCCGTCATTCCAAATAAGAAATTGAAAGGCATGAAAGTTGCATACCTTTAACATTATTTGTCTATTGATTAAAAGCAAAACCCCTTTAATTTGGTTTAATTTATATTAGTTTTATACTTAATATCAAAATAATTATTACATAAAATGTTTGTAACTAAGAGCACCGAACGGTAACTATGTGGATGCCCTCATCGACTCTATCCAATTTCTAGATGAAATTATCTCTCTCCTCTAAGTAGATGTTATCTCAGTTCTATAAATCATCCAAACACGATCATAGAAGATGCTTTAACATTTTAATAAGTATTTGTGTATGCATATAAATATTATTAACTTCATCCACATGTATGATGACAACTCGTGGTGATATTAGATAGAATATCTACTTTCGATTAACAATGTTGATTGTGTTATTAAAGCTAACATAAAGAGAAAATACTTGATATTGTAATTAATGTTAACATTCTTTAACTAGTTTCTTTATTCATATGCACATGCTTTATTTGAGACTGACTTACGATGGTTCTATAGTCTAGTAACATTGATGATCAGCCTCTCATAAATACAGTGACGGAGTTTGAACATTTTCGTATGAGGGGCAGGGCGAAATTTGATTTTTTTAGGGGTGGCGAACTCTATATTTATATAAAAATTTAAACTGTTGCAAGTGTATGATTATGTAATATTTAGAACTTAAAAGATAATAATGTTAAAAAAATACGAGAAAGCATTGGTAAATTGTTGGTTCGCGAGCTTGTTTAAGCTTAGATTTGCTCTTATTTTCATCCCACCCCCCGTTTGGTATTCTCTAGTTCATCCTTATGTGTGAAATCATGTGCTACACTTCGGTTCTCCATCCATGATTCATATGTCGACAACATAACCATATCCATTTTTTTGGGTGCATTGTCATTTTTAATTAATTTATTATATGTTTATTGGTTTTACTAAACCCGTGTATTACATGAGTTGCATAAAAAATATTGATATAATAAAATTTATTAATTATGAAATGATATTTATTATGTATGAGACATGATTATAAACAATAAAACAGTTATATCAACTTTTTAAAATTTGTTTTTAAATTTTTTTCCAAAACAATAAATATTTTGTTTTAAAACAAACCGTATGAAAATGACATGTTTAAAAATTTTCTTATTATAAATCTCAAATTTAATTATTTTTGGTTTTAAAAAATTGACTTTTTAAAAATACCAATTTTAAAATATTTCATATTTTAAAAAAGATTTATGATTTAAAAATTTATTATTTTATAAAATTTATTTATTTGAAAATAATATAATAACAAATCTCTTTCTTAATTTATTAAATTTAAAAAGTGTTAATAATAGTATCAGTAATAGGTGATTATTTAACAAGAGAGAGATACAGGAAAATTTTGGTGAGGATGTTTGTAATGTTGAAACCAAGCCCAACTAAAGATTGGTAACAGCAGGATTCTATAGGTATCAAGTATCAACGTGATGAGATCATAGTTTATTATAAGACTTTTTTTCTTTTCTCTGACTTTTAAATAGTTTTTATAATAACTAATAATATTATTTAATATTTTTATGGACTAAAAATGCTTTTTAATAAATTTAAAAGGGCTACTTTTATTAGTGTTATTTATAAAAATTATTTTTTATACAATAAGAATTTTTCTAAAACATCAAAGTCTTTTAAAAATACAAATATATTAAAATTTTTGTTTTTCAATAATAAAATATTTATAAATAAAATTAATCAAAATTGGAGTTATAATAACGAAAATCTTGTAAAATAGTTTGTTTTCAAACAAAATGTTTAGTTTTTTAAACAAAAAACACTTGAAATGTTGATATAATTGTTTTGTTACTTATAATATATACTGATACGTAATTTTAATCATATATTATCTTAGAATATCGTTTTATAATTAATAAAATTTATTTTATTTAATATTTTGTTTATTCATTCAACACATAATACATGAGTTATTAAAGCTAGTATAGTAAAAATAGGCTTATAGTTTAAGTCAAGTCCATCGGTAGAGACACAGAGCTATTGATTGGGGTCAAAGTGATTCCAATGAAATTTATACATATTTGAATTTTTGGGTGTACACACTTAGGAAGATACCATCAAATCTAATGTAATCTGTAATGGTTAGCTTGTTTTAAAATGCTTCGAAAACTAGTTTTAAATGGATAGAAGTCTAAGCATAAAAAAATAACTTCACTAGAAAAGAATCAATGGCTCACCACTAGTCATGTCTATTTGTTGTACAAACGTCATTTTTATCATTTAATAAAATTAATTTAAGGTTTCTAACTAATTTGATATAACATATTATCCCTCAAAATAAATATGAAATTTAAGGACTAGCTTCCTAGTTCTCACCCTCTGTAAATACTCGATATTCATTCACAATCCTCTTTTTTCTCATATTTTATTGTGTGTACAAGAAGGAGAGACAATAATAAAATGAAAAATAAAAATAAAAATAAAGAATTGAACTTTTGAGGATTTTTAAAATGATTAAAACATAGAGACACAGATTAATTTCAGTTTAATTATAAGATTGAGTTGTTAAATCCAATATGAATGCTCTCGTATGAATCTTGTGTTATTCCATATATGTCGTTAGTCGTCCCATCTTTAATTGGAAGAAAAGTTTTTTTATGGGTAATACATAATTGTAACTATACCCGGCAATCTTGACCCGTATGATGAGATTTGGGTGGATATGGGTGAATTTGGGCTGAAGAAATAAAGTTTATGGATTATTTTGGGTTAACATATATTGTTTATGGATTGTTTTGGGTTAACAGTAAGCCATCTACGACTGGAGAGGGGATTGGTTCATAAAGGTAATATTGATTATAATCAAATTCGTGGTGCCAATTTTTCGTGGTGCCAGAAGCTTCTAAACGTATAAATGATTAAAAGCCCTCTATTAATTGTAACCAAAGATGTGCGGAATAGGTCTTTTGATAAAGTTGCAGATCGAAGAAGATGATGGTGTTTGATCATGGTGTATGTGCGTGTTTCGAATGAAATTGTTGTTGCACAAGGTTCAAGGGAGTTGATTTGAAGGTTTTAACATGATTATCTAGTCTCGATTATGACTATTACATGTCGAACGGGTTAATGGTTTGAAGGTGGGTTTCTGTTTTGTTTTAACATTGATTAACAAGTGCTTAATCCAAATAAATTTGGGTGTTTGATTCGAAACTGATGCGCAATAGTTAAGAACCGGTTTAATTGCATATACATCAGGCGTTTTGGGTGGTTTGGTGGTCGCCGGAGATGGTGGCCGACGGCAGGAGGATCGACGGTGGAAGAGGAGTTTAGTTTGGAAAGTTACACCTTTGGTCCCTAGTGGTTTTGCAGATTTGTTATTTTATGTTAAAAGATTATAACCTTCTTGTAATTTAAGTTTTGAAATTTACATTTAGAGCCCAAACTTATAAAACCCCAATTAAAATAAAGTGTTTATTTTATTTTATAAAATCTTTATAACTCTTTTTAAAATTTAATAAGGAATTTACAACTTAATTATTTGTTTTAAATTTTGGAATAAATCTCATGAGTGATAACCAACTTCATAAATTTATAATTTATTTTATAAATTATGAAACTACTATGAATTGATTTAATAAATAGAAGTTGAATAAATATTGTTATTATTGTTTTTGAAAAATACAATTAAATTAAATTGCTAACTAATGTATTTGATTTTCAAAATTTACCCAAACGGATTTGGTTTTTCGGTTTCTATTTTCCAAAATGGGCAGATGTTACAGTCTCCCCAACTTTAAAATTTTCGTCCTGAAATTTAATCACAAAAAATTAATTTCAAGTTATTTGAAGACTTAGATTTCATCTCGTGTTTGCAAGGGAACTCTCGGGAGCGTTTAATTTCAATAAGTTTAATTTTGATATTTTGCTACGCTTAAATTTGTTCAATTTCGTGATTCGAGATTTCAGGCGTTTCTTGAGTGTATAAGATCATCAATTTAAAATTTTAGTTGATAAGCTTTTGTATTGCAGATGGTGCAGGACGTTTAGGAAGGCTTTGTCACGAGTACATCACCAAGTTTTAGATCAATACAAGACTTAGCTTGACGACATGAGAAATATATTCAAGACACTTTTGGATGGGATATGGAATTCATAAGAGCTTCTCAAGCAAATAACTTTAACGGGGTTTTTAGATGATTGATTCTTGTTTACTTATGTCATTAAGGTTTCAAAGTTGCATTAGTGTAACATTGATACGAGGATAGTGTTTGTTAAGATTAAAGATTCAACTTAGAATGAGAGTATCATTGTAATGGATTTTCAGATTAAGTGCGGTTTTGAGGGGAAGACATTCACAAAGATTATTAAGGGTCGTTATGAGAATTGGGTAATGAGTTTTAATTTTCAAGAAGACAAGATCAATGATAAGACGATTCAAAATAACAAGATGTTTCGAGTGTAACGTTCGGTTTACAAACTAAAGCAATACGTTGACTTATCAAAGTATTAGGTCAACTAAAACCTTAATGAAGACATGCGTACCTATAAGCGGACACTCACCCCAAGGGTTCCCAGGTAAGGTTGTAACACCCGGTTATTTATT
>BJCM01085328.1:0-11118 GCA_018326385.1 Flaveria bidentis
TATATATATATATATATATATATATATATATATATATATATATATATGCATACATATAATTATTAAATTACTCAACCCCTTATTTATATCAAATGACACCGACAGTCCCTTCAAGTTATATTAGTGGTCCTTATAAAGTAGAAAGACAGAAATACCATTAGATTTAATAGAATAACCAACGTATGTTAGTCTTAATAAGTTAACTTGTTACAAAAATAAAAACACAAATACCTCAACCTGTTACAAAAAACCCTAACACCCAAATCTGTTATTTTGAAAAAACCACATGGACAATTTATGTAATTAACTCTAATTATTATTAACAAAATTAACTTTAAATGATGTTTTATAATCATGTAGAAATGGCATGAATAATATTGTTTTGTGCTGGAGACCGGATCGGACCGGCCGGTCCGACCGGGGATCGGTCCGGTCTGATTCGGATCGTTTTTTAGTGGTCGAATCGGTCGTTTCGTCCCAAACCGCTGGTCGGATTGGGAAACCGGACCGGTTTTGGTATTATTTTTTTTATTTTAATTGGTAAAAATGATGTATTAAACCATAAATTAGTACTTTGGATATACAAATATAGTTAATTTTTATATATAACTTTAAAATGCATATATAAATTATATATAAATTACTTATATTTAATTACATATATAAATATAGTTAAATCCGATCCAACGATCCGACCATCAAACCATTAAATCCGATCCAAATCTTAAAACATTGGTTTTGTTGCATTTGCAAACTCTAATAACCGAAAGGCAAGTGGAGAAGTGGTGCGAATAAAGAAACCACGAGAACATAAAAGTAAATAACTTTTGATCAATAATACTATTTTCGCATTTTCAAGAAACTAAAAAATCAAAAGCTTCACAAATTCAAATTTCAAAAAAATTACCGTTAGCCAACGATAGAGCGTCCTCCTATAAACTACTCTATAAAACCCACCCCATTTCCACTTCATCTTCTTCATTTGAAACCCTAATTGATCCCATACACAGAGAGAAACACCACAATGGAGTCCACGAAGACGGCGATGGAGGCGTTCGAGAAGCTCGAGAAGGTCGGAGAAGGCACCTACGGCAAAGTCTACAAAGCCAGAGAGCGAGCTACCGGCAAGATCGTTGCTCTCAAGAAAACCAAACTTCACGAAGACGAAGAAGGCGTCCCGCCCACTACGATGCGAGAGATCTCCATCTTGCGTATGCTCTCACGCGATCCTCATGTAGTCAAGTATGTATTCGATCTCTGTTTCTTTTACTAGTATCTTGATTATCCTCTGTTTTGATTCTTCTGTTACTGTTGATTTGAATCGCTCTTGTTGGGGATGGATCGAGTATATTAGTCGGTTTTTCCGGTTTATGTTTCGACTTCGTCATGATTTATGGCTTCAATTTGTTTACATACAGATTTAGGGTTTGAATGATTTATGCTTCAGTTTCTGGTTCGATTTCACCATGATTTGGGCTTCATTTTTGTTTACATACAGATCTAGGGATTCGATGATTTGTGCTTCGATTTCGCCATGATTAATGCTTCATGAGTATAGTTTTCCAATTTATTTTATTGTTTTGTGTTGATTTATGCTTCAGTTTGGTAATTGAAGATGCGAGACTTAGGGTTTAAAGTAGCTATTTTGTGTTCAATTGAAATGATTCTGGAATTGACTTATAATAACAACATCAAAACAGACTGATGGATGTGAAGCAAGGTATCAACAAGGATGGGAAGACGGTTCTGTACCTGGTCTTCGAGTATATGGAAACCGACTTGAAGAAATTCATCAGATCATATCGTCAAGCGGGCGAAAACATTCCACCCAAAGTCGTTAAGGTGCAAATCATCAACAATTTGCTCCAACATTCTATCTTTCTACTTTCTGTTTTCTCCGTGCAATGAACTTATGTGGTTATACTTATGAATGTTTATTGTATTTGGTGTAGAGCTTGATGTACCAGCTGTGTAAAGGTGTTGCTTTCTGTCATTCCCATGGTGTACTGCACAGGGATCTTAAACCCCACAATCTATTGATGGACCGAAAGACGTTGATGCTTAAAATAGCCGATCTTGGACTAGCCCGAGCTTTTAAAGTACCAATTCAGAAGTATACTCATGAGGTATAACCGGATAATGTCTATTGCATCTAACTTGTAGTCTTTCATATGCGGTTAATTGACAGTTTGTGGTAACTTCCATCACTGCAGATCTTGACCCTTTGGTACAGGGCTCCTGAGGTCCTTTTGGGTGCCACCCATTATTCGACAGCCGTTGACATGTGGTCCGTTGGCTGCATATTTGGTATGCTTCTCTTCATTCAACTTGGTACTTAGCGAGTGTTAATAATATTGGTTATCCTGATCAAGTGGTTTGTTTGTTCTTGAAATTTATAGCTGAACTAGTCATGAAAACTGCCATTTTTGCTGGAGATTCTGAGCTGCAACAGTTGCTGCATATTTTCAGGTTCATAACTCATAATGGGAAATCATTTCTATCATTTCTCATTGTTTGAACTCATGTAACATGAAATATTGATTATTATTATTATTTTGCGCGCAATTAGGTTATTGGGTACTCCGAACGAAGAAATCTGGCCAGGAGTGAGCAAGCTCAAGGACTGGCATGAGTATCCCCAATGGAAACCAAAACCAATTTCATCTTCTGTACCGAATCTGGATCAAGATGGCCTTGATCTCCTTTCGGTAAATATTAAACTTAATCTGTTTCTTAAACTCACAAAAATCAATCAAAACTTGTATATGTCATTGCAACTTCTGATTGTTTTTATTGTTATATGTTTGTGCAGAAAATGTTGGAGTATGAACCATCAAAAAGGATATCAGCTAAGAAAGCAATGGAACATCCATATTTTGATGATCTTGACAAGATGACTCCATGAAGTACCTTATGTTCATTGCTTGTCTCGAGCATAATAATCTGACTTGTTTCTATCTGAGACTGTCGTTTCTACACTATTTCTAGTAATTTGTGGCGAAAATGCTTAAACATTCTAACGTGAAAGCAATTTGTGTTTTGTTTTCTAGGATGTATTCTTCATTTATAAATTAATTATAATTATAATTTATTTAATGATAAACCGAACAACTTATTATATATAGTGTATATTTCATATTTATGTCAAGCTTGAACTGAGTTTAAGGACGAAGCTTAGTATTTTTACTATTTTTAGAATGACTAACTCACAAAACATGATAAACCGAACAACTTATTATAAACCTAATAATCAAACATTTAATGTTAACCTGAATTTAACACAACTACTAAACCCAAACACTCAAGTCTCACATTGATAGATGGATAACTCCTGGTGCTTTTATTATAATAAAAAAAACTAACTTAAAATTTGATTTAAATTAAACATTTCACATCACAACTTTCGTAAACTTGCTAGACCACTTAAGGGCGGGCTGTTTGATAAAACTGACTCGGTAAAATCTGACTGAGTCAGAAGCTGACCCAGTTAGAAGTTTTGACTGAGTTTACATTTAATTGAAATTTGGCTGTTTGATTCGGTATCTGACTGACAAATAAAGGCCGATTGAATCACACAAAATAGGGTTTTTCACTCACTCAAAATTGCATACAGTATACATACACATCTACATACACATAATAGATACACATCCATCCTACATTTCAATTTAATTTTTTTTTGTTTACATAAGTAATTTAAAAAAATGTTAGTGATTAGTGGTGAGTCATGCAAAAAAGTAAATGTTGAATAGTCAAACTGAAATGTAAAAAGAATCTCTGTATTATCTCCGAACTTCAAAATCATACAACTTAAATTTAATTTCTTTGTTCATCGTCTTCTTCGTTTGCTCCTTTTATGCTTTCAAAAGACGATCACCGATTATCAACTCTAGTTGTTTGTCATTATCTTCATCGATTTCTTCATAGGTTTTGTATTGCATATGACCCAACATATGTTAGTGCGACAAATTTCAATCAAAAAATGATTTTGAGGCGCAGGGGGGTCGTCCGTGGGTGGTCGCGCAGGTTGGTGGGGAGAAGATTTGCTGGATGGGTCAGCCTTTTTGGTTTGGATCAATCATTTTGGACCCGGTCAGCTGAAACAAAACGCATATCAAACGGGCTGACCCGCTGACTAAGTCAGCCAGTCAACCGAGTCAGCGTGATCAACCGACATCAAACAGCCCCTTAATCATTGTGTATACCATAATGTGGTATATATAGGCTAAAAACTAAACACATTTGATAAAGTTTAGGGTCAAACTGACTTGATAAAGTTTTATTTCACTACAGTACAAATTGCCAGAACAATCTAACCGAGTTGTTAGACACTTTGTTTAGATTGATCCACATCCAAACCGAGTTGTTTGTGTGAGTTGGGAATTACTGTCCAACAAACATAGACAAATTTACCTAAAAATAAAACTTACGTAAACACTAACATGGGTATATTTAATAAACGGAGGGACACAAAATAACATGTTTAACATGATTAAATAAATTTATCAAAAAAGTCAAATGACTTACTAATTAAGGTTAAAAAATAAATAAAAAACCTACAACTTTGTTGTTTGATAAACATGTCAGTACGAATGTTATCATGTTTAACATAATAACTTAACGGGTTAAACACTTTGAACCGGTTCAAACATGTTTTTAACTATATCGATTGTTTATAATACGAATATGTTTACCACACAATAACTCATTTAATTTCACATTATGTTAACACATCATGTCATCGTCGAATCAACCATAAATTTACGTAGATGTAATTACATTCTTTTATAAAAGATTATATCCATTCCAATTACAATTTTTTAACTTTCCAGCCATACATAATAAAACATTGGAGGGGTAGTTTACGTGGAACACGTGGCATTCAAAGGGTGGCTCGTTCTCTGATTTCACTAACAAACCACAGATAGATTGCTGCAGAGAACACACAGATGCTAACACCATTCTGCCTCTCCTCCGCTCGGTGGCGAAGGTTAGTATCAGTAGTGTTAATTTTCGACCTGATAGTGTAAAATTTTAATATACATACAGTTAGCCCCCGCCTACTGTAGCGTGGTTCAAGCTCCGTCACTACCTCCCCTCACCACTGAAATTACAATTGTTTCATCATAAATCACAGTTTGACATGCTGATTTGTGCTTATTGTTAGTGCCTTTGCGAGTTGCGACTGTAATCTAGGGTTTATGCGTGAAAAAAAAAAGGTTTTCTTATGCCTGTAGCTAGGATTTCTTGTCATCAGTTCAAATTTTGTGTGAAAGTACTTATAAAAGTAATCTAAATACTCTTTAGTAGAGTTTTGATTAGTGGATAAAAGAGAAGTTAAGATGGAGAATGCTAGAAAGCTTCTAGAAGATGAACTTGTTTGATCAAAAATGTGCAGGTAAACAAGAAGAGTCTCCTTGTTTAGTCAATACAAGCCCAAATGATCAAGAGGAGATGCACCCTAACAAAATCGAGGAAGAATCGCACGTGGATGAGGCTCATGATCTTGAGAAAGAGGCGTCAGCATTGGGTGGTGATAAGATTGATGACGGTAAGAATGATGCTATATGTATAAATGATGATCATGATTGTTTTATGAAAATTGGAAGATAAATAACAGTGAAGGAGATTATACAGGAGATTAAAACATCTCGAGTTTGTGGAAGATTCACATAAAAACGCTGCAGCTCGAGCAGTGCAGGGATAGCATGCTCAACGTCTCTTAGTTTTTAGTGAGATTAGTAAGTCACTCATTGAGTAGATTAAAGCGAGAAAAAGTGTCAAAAGCATCGTTAATGTCCTCCCGTCAAAGTATTAAAATAATAATAACATCATACATCAACAAAATGTGTTCTCTTTATCGAGTAATGATCACATATAGGGTATGAAGGGGAGCATTCTACAGAAGCTATTCGAATCAAAATATCTACGCAGTTGAGGATCAATTAGAATTTGGCTCAGATACATGTGCAGCCATTTTCATTTCATTGATTCGTATCCTTATTGATCACGTCTCATTCACAAGTGCCATGACATCTGCCTACATTTTCAATTATGTTGTCATAAAAGTTTTTGATGTCGGTCCTCCTGCTAATTGGGTCAACGTAAACGTCCTAATAAGGGTAAGTGTTATCAAACCTGCAACATATATGACATGCATCTGGACTTTTTCTGTAATTAGATGTCAAAATGCTAAAAGAGGTAAGCAACTAACTTATGATCTTTGTTTCCATCTTAAAGTAACACTTAACCAAATTGTTAGCCAAGAGTTGACAATGTATCTTTGTTTTTCGACGGAGTGTACAAGTCCAGTCAGATCCTACTGGACGCCTAGTCATCACAGGTCAACCTGAGCAACTTGACAATCGATGGGGTATTTCAACTTTCAAAGAGATCTGTTGATTAAATTGAACATTTAATAAAACAAATACAAATTCTCTCTTCAGGCAAGCAGCAAACAGAGGTAACAAAATGGACATGTTAAAGTTATTGCCCGTTTATGACTTTTTAATAATAATGCAATAAATATGATAAGCAAAGGTTGTAGTATCACTGATAAGTTGTTTCTGAATAGTGTGACCTTTTATGTGTGTAGTAAAAGATATACTTTTGAAAAGACTTTTGACCCTTTGTGTTGACGCGTCAATTTCTACGTCCGGGTTACAGTTATTTTTGATATTTGGCTATAACTTTATAGGTGATAACTTACATTGAGAATCGATCCACTTCACACGTCAGCAATTGTGAACTTACATCGATGGCTTTGGGTTTGTGTGCCACCCGAGTGTCGAACATTTAAACTTCCTTATCCTTTTTACTCATCAGTAGCTAGAACACTGAAGGTGTTAATAGGCAAATATTTAGAGTCAGTGCGGTTTGTTGTGTATGATTTACAGTAAAGTAGTTCAGGTTTAGAACAGTTCAACAAGATGCACTTTTTCAGCTCACAGTTGCCCTTTTCAAGACTTCATTTGTAAAATCAATGAGCAAGTTATTAGTAGAGTTTTATTGGTTCACTTTTGTTACTGTGTTTCAACTTTCCTGTATTTAGTTAATACTGTTTTTTAGATGTCATCACAGGAAAATTATTTCAGTGAGCTGACAGTGTAAGTATTATGTAACGTTTATCATAACTTTGGTAATTGAGATAAATGAAACGACTACTGTTGAATGTATAACACACCTAAAAGACATTAAATCTATAGAGAGGGCATACTTGAGTGATGAAGGCGTGACCAAACCGGTATAATCTGAGGGTGAAGCCATAACAACCATCCGCTACAATAAGAACTAAACCAGTACAGCAGTACAACGAGTTTGGTTGACTTGTTAACTTCTATTGCCTTGGGTGCAACGATAGAGAATATACCAAATGACGACCGACTCTTACATGGAGATATACATGCATCCATATGTGGTTACATTTATGCACAGATGCATGTATGAATGCAAGTACGTATGCATATATATATATATATATATATATATATACACACACATATATGCATGGACATACGCACACATGGATCATGTCATAATCAAGCAGGATCTAATGATTTAGTTTACTTAACTTCATACTTAATTTTGATACTACACGAATGTATTCATTTCATTACATAATCAATATTTCAAGTGCAGACCTACAACAAACAGAAGCAAATATGCTAAAAACACCAAAATGAATAATAATTAATAGATTATTTCTCAATCAAACTGCTTCATACAATGTAAACTGAACAAATATCACCTGAGATGCATAAAAATTGTCCTTGTGACAGATTATCCTGGATTATTACAACGCAGAAGTTATCTGCAAAACTGAATAACTATAAACTTTTTCTCCATAAATTTCTTAAAGTTTAACATCAAAAGTTTCATAATCACCGTATAGTACATCCAACCTGTTCCAGATATATTCCCATCACTTTTCAGGGTTATTACTTTTACTTTTGTTCCCATATATAAGCCCAGTTTCCTACATGATCAAAGATAAGTTCAGTTAATTTCAATATATGCATAACAAAATGACAGCTTCTCAACAACAAAAAACAATTGCGGTGATCAGATGTTCCCATTCTATATCAACTACAGATCAAATTGAGTTTTTTAATACCTATTTGGTTATATCAGTTGATTGTTGTTAAATCTGCTTAATTTAGATGTTCTTCAGGTCAATTATGCATATGATAATTGATAATAAGGCTATATCAAACCTGAATTTGACATACGTATAACATAAATACAACATCTTAATTCAACTTATACAGCACAATCACAAATTTTTCAACAAGAACAATCAATGGCAGCAATTGAATGAACAATTTAGAATCAATTCTAGATCAAAACGAGTTTCCAATACCTGGATCAGCTGATTAATGTCAAATCGACTTCATTTAAATTCTCTTCATGTATAATATGCAAATGAAAATTGAATTAATGGTTAAAATGTTAAATCAAACCTGTAGATCTGGAATCGGCTTTACTTTCTCAACATACCGATAACGATCTGACGCTGCCGCGAGCGCAGCTTTCTCCTAAAATGAAAAGAAAAGGGTAACTAATCAATCATCATTCGATCACAATTCAATCTCATAACAGCATTCCGACGTAGATAAGGCTTACTTCTTGTTCTCTTTTGAGCTCTTGTGATGGTTTGATCCAGAGGAAGTATGCTAGGGTTCCGGCGACCACCCACGATGCGAGATTGCTTCCGCCGCGAAGACCGCCCATAGCATTTCCGACGACTGAGCGCACATTGCCTAATGATTTCTTCCAACCGGTGGTCATTGATAGGGTTTTGAGAGGTGATCTAGGGTTTTGCCCCTTTCGCCTTTTCTGTCGACTGAAAAAAGAAACATGTTGAGAGGTTATTGTGAAGGTAACCGACTTCTTGCAGAAATTTCCTCGGGTCGTGTTATTCGGAGCTACACAAATTTATTGTTACATTAGTAACAAAACTATAATATCTTTTACACGAATTAAATAATTAAAATATTAAATAGTTAGTAATAAAATTAAAACATTTCGTGTATACTATATTTTGAGACAAAAGATGATTAAACTTACCTATAAGCAATGATTATAAGTAATAAATCAATTATATAATTTTCTTTAAACTACTTTAATTTCTTTTATAAAAAAATTAAAACATTTTGTTCAGAATCAAACCTTTTGAAGAAAATGTCATTCTATAAAAAAATATTATTATAACTCCGAAGTTACTCTTTAGTACAAGCATTTTAATGTTTTTTGGAGATTTAAAAAATCAATATTTTTTAAAACAAAATTTATTTAAAGATGAAATTTTGAAAAATAAGTGTTATTGTTCAATTATTTAATGGTTAATTATATGTAACTTTAAGCATATTTTATCTCAAATAGTTTTTTTTAATTTTTAATATTACTAAATAATTATTATTTAATTTTTTCATACAACATGTGTAGTATGACGGGTTTCTAAACTCGTTAGCGTTAATCAAATTTTTTAAAGTGAAGCGTCAGGTCTCACTAGTAGTATAATAACCCGTCAATTTAGTTAAAATAGTATGTTAGGGCACTAGCATTTCATGACCATGGTAGTTGGAAACCTAAGATATTTAGAATAAAATCCTTGAGTTCCACCGCTCGATCATGTTCTTAGAATTCCGGGGACAAAATTAAATTAACGGGTTAGAGATGAAATAACCTAAATTAAATAAGTAATCAAATGATTAATACTCAGAAAACAATAATGGTAACAACGATAATAATAATAACAATAATAATAGTCATTCAACATCAATTTTTAACCTAAATAAATAAATAAATAAGCATAAACCCTTCCTAATGACCTAGTTCTAAATCAAAAGTTGTTCTTCTTCTTCCTTATCTTCAACAACAAACAACACCGATAATAATGGAACTCAAGCCTCGTCCCAACACAACTATGGTGGTATTAAACGGATCGTCGACCCTCAGTTGTTATCACGAATACCTTCATCAACAAACCCATCTCACCTCCCATTCGATCTCTCTCTCTTTGGGTCCGAAGTTGCAGACGAGCACCACGATATCGCAGGCTGTGGATCATTGTTTGAATTAGTCTAGAGCTATCTTTTGAATTCGCAATTAAGCCCTTGTTAACTGCACTTAAGGTAATCACTAGATCCTTGCTGTTGTTTTTTACCTAATTTCATGTTCCATTCATAATTACTCAAAGCACATTATATCAAGTTCTAGTCTTCATAAATTAACCACCAAAGTGGAATAGAAGCTGCCCAATTTATGACTATTAATGGGTTATAAATAGATTTTGATCCTTGGTTAATTAAAGATTTACAAACACGTCAACGGGTTACAATAAGTAAATAAACTTGCAGGTTTGGTTAGTGTTCTACGGGGTCTGATTGTGGGTCGTTATGTTTTTATTCCTAATCTTCTCTCTCGATTCATAATCATGTTGGTTGCCAGCGGTTGTTTCCCAATAATTCATGTTGGGTCAAAATCATGTTCTGTGCTACTACTATTTGTTTGCACTGCTACTATTTGTTTCGTACGGGTCAATAAGTTGTAACCTTAAAATTCAATTTATTATCAAATATGTTTAGCAGGCTAAATGATCAAAAAGGATCTGATGGAATAGTGTTAGACTAGTTAGTTGTTTACTTCTTTATAAAGAGTAAGTAATGGTTCAAGGATTTTAATAACATCTAATCAAGTTACCTCTTGTTGCTCATTTTATCTATCTTGGGTTAGGTTATGTTTTGGTTTAAAAGTTTTAATAATTTTATGTCTAGTTAACTCCTAATGGATAATAGGGGTAGGGTTGTACAAAAAGTTCGTGGCTCGAAGCTCACTCAAAGTTCGCTTGAAAAAAGCTCGGAAAAAGCTCGGCTCGAAAAAAGCTCGAATCTAAACGAGCTGGCTCGGCTCGGCTCGACTCGAATTCTAAGCGAGCCGAACTCGAGCCAGGGATAGCTCGGTTCGAGCTCGGCTCGTGGCTCGGTTCGTTGGCTCGGCTCGTGACTCGGTGCATATAATATATGTATATATCTATTTATATAGTATAATTATTATTATTTACTACTACTACTATTATTATGATTATTATTTTTATATTAAGATTTTAAAAATGTTTTT
>BJCM01085329.1:0-13744 GCA_018326385.1 Flaveria bidentis
TGTATGCTTATGGCTATGTTGTCGTGAACATTGACTAAACACGACACAAGTCCCCTTGTTGTCGGGTGTCGTCATGTCACGCTTGTCATCATTATTATGTTGCATCTCTATCGCTTACCATGTGTTATGACGATTCCCGTATCGTTACATCCCCGTGTTTCCGCTCTTAGCGGGGGTGTGACATGGAAAATAGACTCTATTTGAAGAAGAGACTATACACATTCCAAATGAATCAAGGTAAGTCTATAGAAGATCACACTGATGATTTCAATAAACTTATCCTGGATTTGGAGAACATAGAAATTGAATTAGATGAGGAAGATCAAGCTATATATTCTTGACTTCTCTCCCTTGACACTATGAATATTTTTGTGGACACCCTACTCTATGGGAGAGATTCATTGTCTATGGAAGAAGTCCTTGCAAAAATCATTACAAATACTTTTATTTGCAAAAATCATTACAAGTACTTTTATTTTGGGTTTCAAGATCTGAAGCATGTTCTTACTAAACACTTATATCTATCATCTTCAAAAATCATTACAAATACTTTTATTTTTAATTTTTTTATTCATCTTCACCATCATCGTTCTAACTTGAATATGGATTACCAGGATATTCAGGACAAAACTTCACTATATACCAGAACAAGAGAAATCAAAAGTGATTTCATCATACGCATCGATAAACCTAAAATTCCCTAGCTTCTTGGCATGCTTTCAAGTAAACTGAGCATATTCAATCAAAATAGACCAATTTGTCATCTAATACATGTCACAGATTTCAATAAAGTCCATAGGAATTATTAGGTTCATCGTCCTTAACAACAAATTTATGGGAGAAGATAATATACACACCAAATATGCTATACCCATAATCTATAAATGCAAGATACACTATTATGGTAACAGCTTCACAAGCCTTTACAAATCATAGTTCCATGGGCCATAATGTATGTACTTGAGGACTTCAACATAAATTCAACAACCTTATTCGCCAAAATTAAGCCCCATCTAAAATTAAAAATGGATAAGAGACCAATATATACTTGAGGACTTCAACCTAAACTCAACAACTCTATTCTCTAAAATTAAGGCTCGTCTAAAACTAAAAATGGATAATACCATACAAACTATCAACAATCAAATATTATGCCCTAGATTTGGGGATAATAATATTGACATATGGGAGTTAGGCCTAATTCCCAAAGAAGCTCACACACCACTATGCATGTCATCTTCCTCAATTCAAAGACCTACATTATACTTGGAACCATATGATAAAGTAATAACCTATCAACAATCAAGACATTCCATCACAAGGCCATCAACAACAACCACAATATCCACTAAGCATATCCATTAATCAAGATAAAAGATTTGAACCCACACAAACAACTTAAAAAAAACAACATAACAATATATATAGAAACACGCCAACATATCATAAAAACAACATCATCAGCAAACACAATTGTTAACAAATAAACAAACCTTTAATATAGCTTGTCTATTTGTTTAATATTTCAGGAGCTTATAACAAAGATTTATTGTAATAATAAAATTTAAAAACAAAGATATAATGAATAAAACTTTTAATGATATTTTCTTAATAGCAAGGATATGATCTTGTGAATTAGTTTGGTATGTGAAGTCAACTATAGACAATAGAAGTTTAATTGTTAGTAGTTATCTTGTTATAAGTACGAAGAACTTTAGTGTTAATTAGAGAAAGATAAAGGGATATGTTGAAACAATGTTTGTTAATTACCGTTAACAAACTATTAAGCGGGTTTAAAAAAGGAATTAGGTTATCTTAGAGATCAATCTCTCTTTTTTGTTCATTGTAAATCTTTCATTCAATTATTTTGTAATCAATGCAATACATATGAAATTGTAGTTCTTATGAGTTCATTTGAGATGCCAAATTTAGTGTGTTCGATTACTTTTGATTCAATTGATAACAAGTGGTATCAGAGCCGGTGAAGGCTGATCTAAAGAATTAAATCCAAAAAGAGTTAATCGAAAAGAAGATGGTGTCGACCAAATTCGAGATCGAGAAGTTTGATGGAAAGAACGACTTTAGCCTTTGAAGGGTGAAAATGAGGGCTTTACTGGTCCATCAAGGTCTGGCTGATGCACTAGCTGGAGGTGAAACGAATGTGCCCAATGATGTGACAGAGAATGAATGAAGAGAGATTACTGAAAGGTGGAAGGAAATGGCGGTGAGGCACATAGTGCTATAATCCTAATTCTTGGAGATCGAGTTTTAAGGGAAGTGACGAAAGAAACTTCTGTCGCAAGGGTCTGTCGCAGGGGTCTAAACCTGATTACATGCATAGATATGCTATTATTATGATGGACTATTGTTGGAACATTACCTTGGTGGGGTCTGAACAAAATTGGAGTCATTATACATGACAAAGAGCTTGGCAAATAGACTCTATTTGAAGAAGTGACTATTAAATTTGGATTTGATTTTTAAAACTCACGGCTACTAACCAAACACCATTTATCCTAAAAACATATAAAGCAAGTTCGACATAAAAAATAGGTTTACATATTTTGGTTTGTTACTGTATGTTATTTGAATACAATTAGTTTACTATGTTTATAGGATTTATTCATGTTTATTGCTAGAATATTTGTTTTCATATATAAATTTATATTATAGAATTTAAATCATTAAAGCTTAAAAGAACTTTTTTTTTCAATTTTAATGGTACAATTAAAACCATTAAAATACAATCTCTTAATTACCATTATAAAACTACCAAATAACCCAAAATATGTTCTCATATATGTTTATAGCGTATATGTCTCTCTATCTTTTGTTAGGTATAAATACGTTCCAGGAAATTCAATTAAGATTTTCTTTTTTACGAAGTGTTGAAAACGAATCATACACTTGATACAAAGTTCATTAACTTATAAAAATATTCAAAACAAGAAAAACATAAAAAACAATTAAAACAAACTATATAAAAAAAATTAAAAAAAATAGCCTAATAGAGAATTCAATGGTCACATGAAAGCATCTAAATTGATAATAAAAAACCAACAATTATAAGTGATTATGAATATAAAACAAAATAATTCATGTTGTGCTGTTATTTAACTCCAGTCTCGTTAATGTTACGAAAGAAGAAGCTGATGACAACACACAATTTCCGAGTTTTTTCAGACTCTAAACCCATAGTAAATTTCAGGGTAAAAGTATAGTTTAAACTCAAAAAATATATAAACAAACAAAAAAACCTCAGTTAAATCCATTAATATCATATGTAATACCGCTTCAACCAAGTGGTTCTCCCTGTAAAACAGGGCCTTGGATCCACGTATCTCATAAAATTGGATTATATCATCATCGAATTATAATAAAAAGAAAAAAGAAAAACAAAACCAACTAAAAAAGAATATACAAATGAAGCTCAGTGTAAATAACAGCTCTATCAATCACGAATTTTCTGAAGCAGAACTGGCTTAAAGCTGTGTATTAAATCATCACTGCATAATATATAAAAAAAGTTTTCTAAGTTTTAAAAAATCACATAAATCGGCTCATATTAAGAAATTCAACCATTTTGTATCCTGTACTTCATTGATTGCTCTCAGAAGCGCGGATAAATCAATCAAATCATCGCCGATGAACACAAATCAAAAAATCATGCAATACGAAGCAATTGAAAAGAATAACAATGATTAAGGCTTATAACTGAGGATCTGTAGGCGTCAATTTGACACAGAAACGGCCATTGAAAAGGTACAGAAGGCTGAACTGCAACACTCGACGGCAATAGATCTGATGTAGCACGAGCATTGGGGCTTTCTTCTTCATCCAATTATTGTTTCAGAGAAGCCCGGGGTGCTACGTGCAGATTAGAAACATATAATCGAAAAAGTTTTGAGATGAATGAAGCTGATAATAAGGAATTTGGGGATGTGATGTATCTAAAGGCTGTGATATTGTTTGATTAAATAGGCATTTTCGGTTGTTTTTGAAACCCTAAAAGTTAACCTTGGGCCGGCCCATTGGCTGTGAGCGTTTGAGGTTTGAACACCATCAGTCCATCAACTTTAAATAATAACAACATACGTCTCTTCACTAGTAAGTAGTAACTAGAACACAAGCTTGTACCTTCAGAGTTGGTTCCTTGAAATTATCAAAGCAGAAATACAGAGAAATACATCTTTCCACCTATTTGATTTTCTAGTATATTGAGTAGGTTATGAATGATGAATTTGAGGCGGCTGATATGGCCCGTGTGCGCAGTGATCAAGACCATGAGTGGGGGCGCAACGGATTTTAGGTTAGAGATTGATTGAATGACCAAGAATGGAGACCTAAAAAAGACTAGTAGAGGCTTTTGCATGTCGAGAATGCTAAATTTGAAATCTAGCATTCTATGGATCACATATAGGTTCAGATCAATTTGATAGCGATGAAAATTCAAATCGATAAAATGTCTTCTATGGATGTTATGCAAGAGCAAAGCTTTGTTCGGGCCTCCCCCCAACCCCCTCTGTTTTTTTTTTGTCCAGTAACGAAAATTTATATGTATTTCAACCAAAAAATTTGTATGTATTAAGTCCGGCCCTTTACGATTTGAGTCTCGTGATTTTTGACCTCTTTATAGATTTCCTCAAGCTCTGCCGCTAATATTATTAACAAGAAAATTAATTACAACAATAATTTTCATACTCTTTGATGAATTTAAGATAATTACTTTTTCTCCTTATTTTATGAGATTAAACCGATTTTATTTATGTTAAAATAATCAAGGCATCATTTAACAGCATAAAAGTAGAGATAGTTAAAGTTTGTATTTATCCTCTGATAACATTGCAAAAGCAACAAAAGATAAATTTTAGTCGGAGATATATTGGATTTTTGAGTAAAAGATAAATTTTAATCTAGATAAATTGAATTCAAGTATTACTTTGAGTAAAACTAAGTAACTAGAATTGAGTCATTAAATTATTTTAGTTGTGAGTTTTCTTACGAAGGCTGGGGTGTAATCCTGATTATGAAAAAAATATATAAGTTTGATTAAAATAACAGATATTATTTTCCGAAAAAGATAATACATTTAAAAAACACAAAAACAAATACAAAAATTTGGGCTCTGATTTTAATCAAGACTCTGAACACAATCTCCCATATAAATACAAAGCCCAACACCAAATAAGGAACGTAAAACCAACATCCTTACGATCAATTAAGGGTTCTTCCCATGCTACATGAAGGAGACGGTTATCCTTACGATCCTATGAAGAAAACAAGCTACCCACAATGAATCTCATATCCGATCTACCCGACCCGATCATCCACCACATAATGTCGTTCCTCACAACATCAGACATCACAAAGCTATCAATCTTATCAAAAAGATTCTTCTTTCTATGGGCATCGTATCCCATAATCGAACTCGATCAAACAACTATTTCTCGAGCATATCAAGGCTCTCAGGACTTCATAACCGATCAGTTTCTTGATCATGTTCTTAATTCGGTTTTCTTACGTCGATTCGACACCCCTTTATCTGAATTTAGGGTTTACGCCAATCTTGAAGGCTTCTCGCCTGATCGTAGGTTTAATTTGGCGATATTGCACGTTCTTACAAATGGGGTTAGATGTATGGAGCTTGATTTAGGGTCAGGGGGCTACTTGTTGCTGAATGAGTTCGCTTCGAGATCGTTAAAGGTTTTGAGGGTACGAGGGGTGCGGTTAAACCTATGTCATATGATTCATGTTTGTCCCTCGTTAACAAACTTGTGTTTAAAATCGTGTGTGGTTCCACCAAACATTGATATTTCGAGCAAATCACTAAGGGAAATCGAGATTCGTGAGTGTTGTACTGTAAAGTCTATAAAGATCAATGCGCCAAATCTGCAGTACTTTCTCTTCCATTCCGATGATGAAGCCAATCCTAAGCGTTGTCAGATTGATGTTTTGCAGTGTCAAAATATTGTGTGTGTATCGTTGAACAATGTGTTGAACGGGCGTGATTGCATTGAAGAGCATGTTTGTAGGTTGAGTAAGCTTAAAACCTTCATTCTTAATGGATGTCGAAATATCGAACGGATTAGGGTTTGGAATGACAAACTAGAAAGAGTTGAGATTAGGCATTGTCCTTTACTAACTTCTATCAAACTTAAAGCTACTTCACTTGAATCTTTCGTGTATAAAGGGGCTTATCGAGGTCAGCATTGCAACATTAATATTTTGGCTTCAGAACATGTCAAAGATCTGTCAATCAAGGCTGCAGCCTTGATTACTGATCAATGGTTAGAGGCCCATATTGCTAACATGACTTGCCTTGAGAGATTAAGGCTCAAGGGTTGTAGTTCGTTAAAGAAGATAAAGGTTTTTCATGAAAAGCTTCAGGTTTTGGAGTTGTATAGCTGTGAAGGATTGGTGGAAGCAGAGATTGACACACCACAATTGGTTACTTTCATGTATCATGGGGATATTATCGAACTTGGGAAGATGGTTACTCATGGTAATTGTACTGCAACACTGTCTATGGAACCATGGGTTACTTACGACAATGAATCGTTTTGTAGATGGAGGAATTTGCTTTCATTCTTTGGTCACTGCAAAGCCTTGAAATTAATTTGCAGCACCCACAAGGTATAATCTATAATCTTTAATTTTCTTCTTGTTTGCACTACAACAAAAATGTAGAGATTTAGATAATATAGAGTTCAAATTTCTAAGTATAAAGTTTTGAACACCTCTCTCCATATTTTTCATACGAAGAAAAACGTATGAAATAATCATCATGTGCTTGACAACACTATATTGTATTAATTTTAAAGCATTTAGGTCTTCAATTAAAAGTTTTTGAAAATAAAGAATTTCAGTCTGGATCATTATCAATTGGCCATAGAACATATATCCTCATAGATTTTTATAAGAACAGGATTGAATTTTTGATTATGCTAGAGATGAAAAATAACAACAGTTTGTACCATGACAGATATTGTTGCATAACATAGTTTCATCTCAATGATTTTCTTCTAATTTTTGTTTTCTTGATTTAGTTTACAAACTACAGTGTTTTAAGGTTTCAAGCATTTTGCAGAAACACTTTATCATTCTTATCAAAATGCTTAAAACTTTCAACATAAGATACACAAATTATCTTGGATGCTATGAAACTAGAAACAAAAGATTACTTTAATATTAATAAAGTAATATTACAATTAACTTGTTTGAAACTTAATTAAAGTGGCAATCTTGGAATCGTGTAGCTAATGAAGTTTCTTTTTATGTGTGTATGATCCATTAGGAAGTGATGATACCTGAATTACACAGAAAGAGATTACTATCTCCATTATATGATCTGCAACACCTGGAGATACAAATAAAATTATTAAAGAAGATTGATAAAGACCTGGTGGATAGTTTGCTATGGCTTTCACCTCTTCCAAAGACTTTACATATATCTTCTGGTTCTCATTCGCGCCTGCAAATGATAATTAAGGTACCATTTTCTTATTGATCTTTACTCATAAGTCAATTGTCGTTCTGGTAAAACTGACATCTTACTTTTTTTGTTACAAAACATGCAGTTTGTGTACAGTGATATTGTTGAAGTGAAAGAAGATGAAAACCCTTTTTGTTGTGAAACTAAACTTATAAAATGCTGGAAGCATCACTTAAAGAGGTTGGAGATTGAAAGCAGCGACGTCTCTCTAAAGCAAGGATCAATCGAATTGCAGAATTACTTTTTTACAAACGCCAAGAAATCAGAATCGCTTTGTTTCCGATTAGGTTTGACCTGATCACATATATTTCGATCAGTTTATGATACATTTGGATGTTTTTTCAGTTCATTTGGATCATTGGAGATTTTAACAAGCTATTTCCCTTTTAATGTTTTGAATTTTTAGACCAGTTTGAGATAAAAGACTAGTTATGTTGTTTATGAATCTTCATGGTACACATAGTTCTCTTAGTGTGAGAAAAGTATTATAAACTGCAAACTTCATATTGTTTTCATGCTTACAATTGGGAACATTGTTTTCCATAATTACAATTACAAATTTCTTCTAAGTAAATATTTTCACGCCTGTAAATGTGGGAATTAATGTTTACGCGTCAATATGCTTACAATTGGGACCAACTTCGGCTAGTGCTATATGAGATAAATAGGCTTGGCTCATAATATTTCCATCGAGCCGAAAATAGAACTCCTACCCAACTCATTTACAACTCGAGTCAACTACTTGCAACTTGACTAATTTTTTTTTCAAATTTTAAATCAACAATGAAATTTAATGAACTATAGAAGTCTCCACCGGCAAAAAAAATCAACTGCCATAAACGGGAAATTTTAGTTCTCACACCACATATTTCAACAAACATTACATGATAGTGATAAACATTACTACCAGATAGAGATTGAGATAAAAGATTTGTGAAAATAATAGTGGTCATAAGAGTATATACAATAAACATTTCATACAGATTGTATAAAGTGGCTATATAAAATATGTAGGAAAATCATTAAAAATAACATTTTAATTCAGGCTTTTATCACAATGACCATCGACTTCAAATATTTTCAAACTAAACATAGCAGAAATATATATATTTTTTTATGAATGCAAAGATATCATCAGATTCCTTCAGCCTAGCTTTGAAGTGAGGGTGAAGATTTGAACATGTTATTTTAGGTTTAGTGATACAATATTGATGTTCTTCCATTTCAATTCGATCCTTGATGTTGCTTTTCCGGTCTTATTTCATGTTGTTTATGGACCTTCATAATAGACCATCAAGAAATATACAAACTGGTACACTTTTTTTAGCGTTAAAGATATACAATTATACGAAAACTGCAGGAACCATCTTAGAAAGTTGATTATGAGTTAACAGTTTATAAACTCCTCAAAAGAATTACCTTTTTTTCGTTTAACATCTCCTACGACTGCAGGACCGTCGTCCTTCATACCAATCACTAAATTACAGCTGAGTTGCAATAATAGATATGTTCCTAAATCTTAAACAGAGACTTAAAATGCTAAAAACCAATATGCCTTAAAACCAAATTTGCATCAAATGAAAGTTGACCATTCACTCTTAAGTAATGTTGATATATAGGAACACTCTGAAAACATAATGATGTTTAAACTTCATTATCTTGTAACATAGATTCGAGCAAAACCGACAACGCATTTATGTCTGCATCCTCATGACCAGCATTTTCTTGGTTAGCGATATTATTATGCATTCCTACCAACCTTCGATCAATCATAAAGTTTCGCAAATTTTCTGGTGGGATGGTCGGTGTTGAATCCGAAAAGTCAGATACCATTAAGTGTGAATACCTGCAGAAAACAATGAAAAATCAGATGCCATCAAGTGTGAATGCCTGCAAAAACAATCATAATCAAGCATATTTCTATTTTATCTTTTTAAGATTATAGCAGTTATAATCATGAACGAAAAATGTATACTCACTCGTTCTTATTTGATGCAAATGCTTCTCTTCTCACACACGCCCAATCCTGAGCTTCACTTTGATTACTTTCCATCTTTTCAATTACTGATAATGCTGTATTTTTGAGAAAGTTATGCAGCTCGGGGAGTCTCCATATAATATAACTCTTTTCAACGTATATCCTAATCAAATGATCCAAGGATGCACTTCCCGATTCGTCTTTTGCAAAAAAACTATGGTTGACTATCTTTGACCATACCTGTTCTTTCAGAGGAACTTTATCCACCAACTTCCTTACAACCGAAGGGTGTAGCATTAAAGCCTGTTTCATGAGATCACTTGAAGTAGCTTTTGTTTCTTTTTCTTTTGAATGCCCTTCACGTTCAAGATAAAACCGACAAATTGCAAGAGAATATGAAAAGTTTGGATATAACCATACTGAATTATCGCTCTTATATTCTTCAGAAAACTTCTCTAACCATTTATACTCCTCGGATCTTAAACAGAAATAATCAATGCAAAACAGAGCACCCATTGGATCATCTGAATCTAGAGAGAGTAATAACTTGCAGCTTTCAAGTGCAGAGCGATGGCAACCACGTCTATCCATGTTCTTCATGTGAGCAAAAAGTGTAGTGAAAAATGGTTTATTTGTGTTGTGTTCATATTTCAGTTGACAGTTACCCTCAAAAGGGGTGAACGACAGAGACCATGCACATTCTAAGGCATATAGAGCTTTTGCAGTTGTATCTGCTGACATTTGAAGTTCACCAGAAAATTTGAAGAATTCGGCTAGAGTTACAAGTGAATCTATATGATATGGATGGTGTAACAGAATACTAGCTATGGTATTAAGATCATGTGATGATTTGGCAGCCTCAAATTGTCTTTGAACCAGACTGTAGGTAGATGAATGCACATACCTAAATCAAACGACACAGTTACACCACACGAAAATGTTAGATTGCTAAAATATATACCAAAAATGTTAAGGATATAACAAACAAAACTTGCCTGAAATAATTGCATCCTTTTTTGCTTTGAAGTAGCACCATGGATAGAGATCCATCCCATCGTGGCCAATGCTCTGAAGGGGAAATAATGATTGTTTTTTTATGGGAGTGAATAACGCGTCTCCCTGAGTGATTTTGTCTAGAACTTCCTACTTGAGGGCGATTCTGTCTAGAACTTCCTGCTTGATTACTTTTCTCAAACGAATTAACTACCTTTGACCCAAATATTCGCCTTAACTCGTTATCAGCACTAAGAAATTTTGGATCCACTTTCAATATGTTTGTTGTGGATCTTCTCCCTGCACCATTTACATTCTCCTCTTTCTTTTTAATAGGCAGATGTTTACCACGAGACGAATCAACTCCAGAAGATAAATCTTTCAGCATAAGCTCTAATAGCTTCGGATCGTCTGTATCAGATAATACCTCCTTCACTTTCTTTTTCTTCTTTTTCTTTTTCTTTGATTTTTTATTTGATGATGAGACATTGGTAGTAGCAATGTTTTTCTTAACATCATCTTCTTTTTTCAGTGTGGAGGATGCATCAACATCACTAGATTCATTATCCTGCAATTGACATTGATTATAAAATTACATGAACAAACAATACATATGTTGAAAGAAGTCCAAATCAGATGTGAGAAAATCTTTCTTGTAACATTCAAGATCATTAATTCATAATCATATTTTTTTAACTTTGTAAAGAACCTTTCGAGTTAAATTTGGTTTTCCTCCCATTTTTTGACAAAAAATAACCATTTTCCTCCAAAAGATTAAAAAATCAAATTTACGTCCCAAATTTCATCAGTTATTCCATATTCAGTCCAAAACTATGAAACTTTTGGCCTGAAAATGAAACAAATGATATAACTTTTGTACTAAAATTGATGTTTTTAAGCTCTTGAAGGAAAACAGGTATTGGGTTTCCTCCCATTATTTGACAAAAAGTAACCATTTTCCTCCAAAAGATTAAAAACATCAAGTTCAAAACATCATCAGTTATTCCAAATTCAGTCCAAAAAATGAAACTTTTGGCCTGAAACTAAAACAAATGATACAACTTTTGTACTAAAATTGATGTTTTTAAACTCTTGCAAGGAAAACATGCATTTTTTGTCAAACTTCATTAAGCAAATTCGATTTTAATTGTAATCTTTATCACAATAATGTCATAGCCATAAATACCGATTAATTATGACTAGCAGTAGGCATTGCACAACGACTTGAATAACGAAGCTATTTGAAGTTAGAGTAACGAAGCTATTTGATGTTGAGGTTTCGATCCCTCCGGATTAGTGTAAATTAACTGTCGTGTATATTAGGTTGAGTTGCATAGGTTAGGTAACATCTAATAAACTAAAAAAATTTATTAATAGCAATAAAGAGCTAAATCCATAAAGAAGTTGAAAATCACCATCGCCGAATAACATCACCACAAGAACCCTATCCACCCGATAGATTAAAAACTAGAATTTACATTACAGAATAAACAGCAAAAGCCATAATTGTTTCAATCGAACCTGGTCCTGTTCTTGATCGTTGAGGAGATCGAAAGGGTTAGAAGAAGGTCCCGGTGAATCGGGGGGCGACTCCGAGTCATCATCGGCCGATGAATAGTTGTTGTTGTGATTGTTTGCTGATTCTTGTTCTTTCAGCACCTTCCTCAAGGCTCTAGCAGACATCGTTATTGTGGTTAAGTTTTTCACAACCGCCGACCTTGATTTTATATGTGAATCGGAAACCTCAAACCTTAAAAGCTAAAACCTCTTATTATTATGCCTCTTGTTTTGTTTACCTCTTTAGTGATTCAGAAAGTTTCATGATCCGCACTAAGTTTTTGAATTTATTAATTTCACTCCCCGAAATAATAATAATTCTTAGTGCTCCTTTTGGTTAGACCCGATTTTACTTTTGGTACTTAACTCTTTAAAATTACAAGTTTGGTCTAAAATTTTGCGCAAACGTAACAACGATAGTCCCTGAAACGGATGGATAATAACTATTACTCTTAAGTGTGTGTGAAATGACAAAATTACCTTTGTTTACCTTTCTCCTTCTCCATCAACCACCACCCCCATTATTTTCAACCAGCACCACCACTACCACCTTCAACCACCACACCACCCTCAACCTTCAACCATCACACCACCAATGGTGGAGCTTGAACATCTCCGTAGGGGGGCGGGGGCGAATTTAAACTTTTTTAGGGGGGCGAACTCGATATTTATATAAAAATTTACACTATCGTGCCAAAAAATTACACTAACGGCGAAAAAAAGAAGGGGGCGGCGCCCACACCCCCCCCCCCCCCCCCCCCCCCCCCCCCCCCCCCCCCCCCCCCCCCCCCCCCCCCCCCCCCCAGGCCCTCACTATCCTTCGCCACTGCACACCACCCTCAACCTTCAACCACCAACATCTTCAACCTTCAACCTTCAATCCCCCACCACCTTCAACAACCACCACCACCACCCTCAACCTTCAATCACCACCATATTCAACCTTCAATCCCCCCACCACCTTCAACCATCACCACTTTCAACCACCTCCAACGATGTTCGCATCCATCATCGAGCCTCCACGTCTGGTGACCTCCACCTCCGACGACCCTCCACCTCCATCATCGGCATCAGATTGGATGGGTGTTAATGCGATTCAGATATGCTTAACTTCTATCACCACCATCGCCGTATAACGTCACCATCTCTAGATATGGTGGATTTCGTTGCAGCAGTAGGTCGCTGGAGTTAAAGGGCTGGTGGAATCAATGGGATAAGACAATGATACAAGGGTATTTTAGTCACTTTTTAATTATTAACTGAAAAACTTAATGGACATCCGTTTCAGGGACCATCGTTGTTACGTTTGTGCAAAGTTTTGGACCAACCTGGTAATTTCAGAGAGGCAGGGACCAAAAGTGAAATTGGCCTAACCGTAGGGACCACCCGTGTAATTAAGTCTAATTCTTATAGTTTTTGTCACACCCCCGCTAAAGCGGAAACACGAGAATGTAACGAGACGGGATCGTCATAACACATGGTATACGTTAGAGAAGCAATATAAGTATGATGACAAGCGTGTCATGACGTCACCCGAACATAAATGGAGACTTGTGTCATGTTAGTCAATATTCACGACAACATAGCCATAAGCATAACACAAAGATGATCACATAATCAAGTAGTAAGACATTGTTTAATTTCCAACAACCCGGGAACAAGTGTCAAACATGCAGTGTAATAATTCAGACTACCACAAATGTTTACAACATAAGTTTGTCCAA
>BJCM01085332.1:0-12925 GCA_018326385.1 Flaveria bidentis
ATATATAATTTTAGGACCGTTTGTCTGATCGTAATCAGTGACGAAACTAAAGCTTTTTATTAGTTCGAGGCGAGTTATTATAAGGTTTGAATTTTGGTGACCGAACCCTATAGACGGTCTCTTGGTTCCACCATGATCATAACTTATCGACCATATGGTGGTGCAAGTCCGATCAAGTTATAATATATGATCCATTACAATAAGTAAGAATATATAATAAACTATAGAATGAAGATCACTCACATCTCATTCTTCATATATTAGTGAGTATGTTCTTTAAGAATGATTATGAATGATTATGAGTAGTTGTGAGTGAAAGAATTAAGAATATGTTTTGTATATTTGATAAGATATTGTTTATCTTTATTCATTTTTTATTTTTTAAATGGTTGTAAGTAGAAAAAAATAAAAAGTAAAGATAAAAGTATAAAATTATTGTTTAATAATTAAAAATAATAATGATTTTTAGTTTAAATATATAATTGAACACGAAGAGTATATAGAATGTGAATGCTCGAAGTCTATTAATACATTAAAGAATTTTTGAAAAATAAACTAACTTTTGTAAATTACAGTGTCTAAATTTGTTTGAGATGCAGTAATTTTGAAAATTTCTTTTAAATTATAATTTTTTTTTTCTTGAATAAGATGTTTACAGTTTTATATTAAAAAAAGTTTCATATTAGTCCTCTAAACGTTAAGGCTTTTCTAGTTGATTAACAACTGAGGTCCCCTCATTTTGTAAATTTTCAATTCTTCTTCATAAATAAATTATTATTTTCATCTTTAAGATTGGTTTAAAATAATTGTTTTCATTTAAATTTTAAAAATTATTACTTAATTGAAAGTATATGATTAAAACTATTATTTTTAAATAAAAACAGATATTTTGAGCAAACAATAAGAATACAAATAACACTTTACTCTTTACTTTTTCAACATAGTATTCGTATTATGTTAAACATTTATACGAATTTTGTTTTTTTATAAAGATAAATTAAAAAGATTTTAAACATTATATTTGAGCGATTGTCATTTAAATTGAAAAGTTTTATAAAATACATACCTAAACTAAAATTGTCATAAGTTATAACTATATCTATTTGATTACTTTGGTGGGCCTATATACATTAAAAAAACATATTAAAAAGAAAAAAAGAAAAGCAGAAAACGTACAATGAAGAGTATGGATACGTATGTTGTTTACATATCACTCACTCCTGAATTGGCATGTTTAAAGTAGAGACAAGGATATTGACATTGTCTTTAATTGTGTTTTAAAAAGTTGAATTGACCCGTCTCATGGTTGAACTATAAACCACAAGTTATTGATCTGCTGATTAATTACGAGCTAGCTAATGGATATTTACGAGTTTCGGAGGGGTAATGAATCAAACAAAACCAATGAAATTATGAATAAACTCGCCGATGATTTCCTCCTCCCTCTACTAACCAGCCAATCGATTAGTTGAACGAGTAAACTATTAAATAATTAAACAATTTGGTTTTCATAACATTATTAATTAAATACATATGTTCATTTATTTTATAATTGTTGACATAGGATGGTTGTTATCATTGTAGTGTGGGAAAATCTATAAGGGCCATGGTGTTAGTAGAAAAGGCCATATATTCTCCTTTTCAGATGGCCTACCTTTCTTTTGATCATGTTTGGGGTTATTTATTGAAAGAAATTGCTATTTATTGTAAAATGCACATTTTTGTAATAGGGATACTTTATATAAAAAGTTTTGAACTGATTATATTAATATGATATATGCCTTCAAACATAAGCTTAAAGAACAATATTATTAAATTAGGTTATTAAACGTATTTTTCATGTCTCAATGTCCAATCCTAACCAGGTTTTACTGCTCTCAAAGTCAAAAACGGTTCTAAAAAAACCCCCTCTCTCTTACTCTATCTCTCCTCCCACTCTCACATGATTAACATTTTAGCGTTTTCCAATAAAAAATCACTCCTCCTTTTATATCCTCTTAAAGCATATCTCTTATATGTCCTCCACAACAAACATATATCTCATTTCTCTTTCCTTCATTCGAGGTCAACCTCAAAACAAAACATTATGGATTTGCTCTAATATTTAGAAAATATATACTCGACCATCGACTAGTGAAAGTAACTAAACTTGGCTTGAAAATGTCAAAAATCTAAAGAAGATTTATATTGTAGGATCTCTAAAGAAAGATACTAGACTTATGGACCCGATGATTATATACGTATTTCATGACACTACAAATTACAAAATAACACTAGAAGTTTCTTGCGATGTGTAATCGAAAGGACAAAAATAGAAAAAAAGTTATGAAAGAGAAATATACTTGATTTAGACATTGAAAGTAATAGAACTTGGCTTGAACATGCCGGATCTAATGAAAATCTATATTGTAGGGCCTTTAATCTAATACACACTCATGCATCATGCGCGTTAAGCCTTAATCCGACAAGGTGTAGCCTTACAACCTTGAGAAAAGCACATTCGTATATCATAAACATATACATCACTCAGGTCAAGCCTTAATCTGATAGGGTGTAACCTTACAATCTTGCGAAAACACATTCATATGTCATACACATATACATCATACACACAATGCATACCATACATCACATATATAAGCATCATACACTTTTGTCAATTTTGGCCAAATACATAACTTACGATCCCTTTGCATAGATCTTATGAGGTTATGTCACAATTGGTCCTCAAGGGTATAGTTGTTGTGAAGCAAAAAAACTTTTTTATGGATGTAATGCACCGATGTTGTTTTAAAAACCTATAGTAGCTTTAGGTGGTAAACATATTTGTTGTCCTGCCAGCTGACTTTGTCTTCATTTCATTTTAATTAACGAGTTCTAAAACCCCTAATAGATTCTGAAAGCTGATATTATCAAATTTGATGTATACCCAACCCTAATCATATGCAAAGAATAATATTCGACTCGATCCACATATGCCTCAAGTCAACCTTTAATTGTTGTCTTTGCAAGGTTAGAACTTGGATTGTGCAAAATAGAAATTATGTGGAGTTGGTTGTTATTAGGGTATAATAGGTAAAATGGTAGTTATAAAATGAAGGAATAATTAGTAAATGGTAGAGAACAAAAGGATATGACAAAAAGTGTTGGAATTATTGTTTAGTGGAGACTAATGGAACTTGCAGGGCAGGACCATTCCAGAGCTTGATTTGTTGCTTTTTGACGACAAACTATTATTTTATTCGTAAAAATCTGGATATAACAATTTTAGATTGTTAAGTTAATTGAATTATCGCATTATATTTATTTTTTTTTTATTTTAAAAATAATTCTTATAATGTTTAATATGTTTATCATGGTATATAAGCTTTTATTTGTTTCCATTCTCGTTACGTTATGAGAAGTAATATAATTTATTTAGCTAAGTTTGTAGTTTTATGTGTTTGACTTGTGTGATATTTATTAATTCTTAAAGAATATTAAAGGGGTTAAGCCCAAATTCGTGTGATGTTTGGTGATTTGACGTGTGACTAAACTTAATTATGTTATGTTGAGGTAGGCATGCAACATATGGGTACAGGTATAGCATGTAATGGATTTTAATAATTTTTGTTATGTCTAACCATAAAAAATCAGATTACGTATCTTGTATTATATTAGCTACTCGTATTTTTTTTATCTTTCAAGTTTACTAGGTATCTCATTTATGATTCAACTTAGTTAAAATTTATCTTTAAGGATTTTCAGTCCTTTAAAGTCTCATAGACTCGCATCAACACCGCTTTAAAATCATATACTAAAATATAAATATAACAACTTTAAGACTTTTAATACTTAAGTTTTCGACAACTTCAAAATAAAACTTACAAAAATTTAATATAAAATTTATTGTATTTGTTAAGGCTATATAATATACTAGTATAGTCGGTTTCAAAATGTGTAAAGGGGTCTAGGATCACTTTCGGGAATCTAGGTGAGTATGACTTGATATCATATATATCATAAAGACATGAAAAATCTTATAATTAATCTCATATATATATATATGTGAATATTCATTTTCAAATATTGTGTGTCTGTGTTATTTAATTATCCTACGTACACTAAGGTTGTAATAATAACTTATAAATAACTCATGAATACCTAGCTTCCCGTACTTGATGAAGATTCATATTTTATGATTATTTAAAACTCAATTGAAAAGCTATTAAAAAGTAAAAATAAAAACTTAAAAATAAGTTGTAAAATGTAATTACATTTAGAAACGTATTAATCCTCTATAACCATAAAAATTAAGACGTAAATATATTCACGTAGACATAAAAAAATTTCATGATTTTTTTTCCTAGTTTATTATACAAACTTTACTTTAAAGTACCTTACCAATACATTTTTACAAATCATGCCTCTATTAAGTCATTTATGTTTTGACCTTATCTTTATGTGTCACCATTAACATATTGGAATATAGAAACCTGGTCTACTTTAACAAAAATAAACTAGACATGTGACACGAAAAGTTGATACACAAGGAAAGTTTTACATATAAATAAAAGTAAAATAAAAGCGGTTCTAGTGCTTTCATATCAGAGTACTTCTGATGCATGTTACACGAACATAAAGTACATATAATAGAAGTGTATGCAACTACTTCATTATTTCATGACTGCAAGGGTGGAAATTCGCACGAAATAAGGACTAACATGTACATATACCTAAACAATTATTATATTTATAATATCCACACTTTAGACTCTCTATAGAAGTACAATAAATAACTCAATACGATTATATGTACAAGTTCATGTGTTTTCTTGTTATGATTCTTTAGTACAAGTACGTGTTTGACAACACTTGAAGGGGAAACAATAAGGAATCCATTTAACTCTAGCGTCTTCATAATTGTTTTAAAGAAACTTGTTTAAAACAAAGTAAAAAAAAAACATGAATATATTTGCACCAGTTGTATCTTTACACAAAGGTCGCGATACGTCCGGCAAATGACTAAATTTTCAAGAATAGGTTGATGAGTTCAATGTTTGTTAAAGGGTTTATTTGAGTCTACTCATATTATAATACGCGTCACTCGTATAAAATTTGTTCACTTGTAACGGGTCCAAATGGATCGATACCATTTATTGGGCCGCTCTAAGTTAGCAGTATTGTAACAGTGACTTCTTTTGACCTGTTATATAGTTTAAGTAGACACAAACAACCGCATTTAAGTAACCAAAATCATCTAAATCAGCCCATTTTAAAAGAATTAAAGGAACTCATTAGCTCATCCACATACTGTATTCTCAACTATTACAGTGAATCAGTAAGAAGGTAAATCGGGCTCAGTAAGGCCCACATTATAATGGGCTCCAGTCAGATAAGTAGGGCCCAATGTTTGGACAAGGGTTTAGGTTTTAGTGTTTTAGAGTTTTAGGGTTACGGTTTAGGGTTGGTCACAGTCCGTTTCTTTTCGTTTTGAATATTTGAGTCTTAAAGTTTAATGTGTGTGTTTCGGTAAAAGCATTGACCACGCGACTTGACCCCACTAAAGGAACCGACGAACTCATGTTGGCTCGTTAAAAGCTTGGATAGTTGAATCAAGTAAAGCTTAAAATAGAATGAGATTATATTAGAGCTTGTTCTAGCCAAATACATATTGCGTTTGACTAGACGACCTAATATTTATATAACTTTAAAATAATATGCTATAATAATTTCAATAATGATTATTATTATTATATATTTAGTTATGATAAAACTAACTATATAAAGATATTGCGTTGTATAATGAATATTGTGTTATATATAATATTACAATTTACAATTATAAATTTGGACTCACTAGGATTTATTTACATCGTTGGTTTACTTTGTATACTGATAGTTTTTGATACTCTATTATTTAATATTATGTATTTTGATATTGTTGTTAATTCTTTACTAAACAGATAGAAAATAATCAAAATTTAAAAATATATCAACTTGCCGATCCACGAGCTTGCTCTAGCCGAATACAAGCAGTGCTAGCCCGGCTCATATTGACTCCGAGGTAATGATAGTTTGATAGCTAGAAACTTTGCTATTATATCATTTCATACAATAACCAAAATAATACATTCAAATTTCAAACCCTCATGTTATTACACAAACATGTAGATCAATAGTAATTTACATTTAGATGCTAGGAACGAAGGCCCTCGGTTTGTTACAATAAAAGAAAATCCGCAAGTACTTTGATTTAAGCCGCGATTCAGAATAACACAGAAACCTAAGACAACCTTGAAACACCAATCCTCCTATCTTGTTCTTGAACTGAACCTCGTTTATTCATTAACACTTGGTTCCTTGGCACGCGGGTGTTTTCCTTTTTCTTTCCTTTTCTGTTGAAAAGTAATAAAAAAGAAAAAAAAAACTTAAATTACAAGAAGTTGATCAACTCATATTATCCAGAAATACAGGCAACCTATGAACAGATCACTGATTTGAGTCATGAAAACCATATATTTACAAAATTTAAGGGGAGGTACAATGACCCATTTGTCAAAAGATCTTGACGCACAAGTATGCAGCCAAACAACAGCCCCTATAGGCGATATAAAGAGTTACATATGTCAACTACAGGTTACGTATATGTAACTCATACAAGTTTATGACAAGTTACATATATGTAACTCGTTCTATCATCATCTTTGTTCCGTCATGAATATACATTAAACGATTTAGACAATTAGAATAATGAGATGGAAATTTTACTTGCATACATATTAGACGATTAAAGGATAAATATAAATTGACTGACTAGATGTGGTTTTCATGATTTTTTCATAAGTCGATGGTTTTCTCTTGATCCCTTCACTTAACTGTTAAACCCTAACAATAAAGTCTCGTGACTTTATTTTTAACCAAGAGTCCTTTTTCGCACTGATTAAGTTAAGTCCCTAAATTTCATAAGAAGACTTTTCTGTTAAGTTTTATAAGTCGAGGGAATTAACCATGCAAAACTCAACCGACTTAAATGTGAATTCAACAAAAGGGCATGGGTTATCCCTTAAGTGATGACCCTTCTTTTTAATAAATTAATCTAGGAGTTTGAAAACATTTTAGTATGCTCCGGGAGACCTTTAACCTAATTAACCCATTTCTTTTCAACTAAACTTCTTTGTTTTACCCATTACCAAGTATATATGACTCAAATTAAAGTGCTTCGTTTACATAAATGGGTTAAAATTGAAAACTCTAAATAGTTCAATGCTAATAAACATTTCATATTTAAGAGTATAAAATGATTATGAAACATACCCAGAATCCCTTTGTCGAAAAAGGAAAACAAGTACTCCAAATCCTACCACAAGGGCGATTTTCATTGCCTGAACATAAACTCAAAGTTAGAAATTGGAACACATTATATTTTCTTAATTCATTACAACTTACAACTATCTGAATAAACAAATTATTATATAAACCTGTCCAAATGATCCTTTAGGAGCCTCTGCATCTGGACTTTCTTTTTCTTCACCCTGAAATACATTTGCACAGACACAAAAATCAAGAAAAGAGTACAACATTTGTGTTAAAAGATATGGTTATAGGTGATAATTTCACTTGTTACCAAGAATGGGTGACTTTGGTTATACATTATCTCAACAATCAAATGTGTACAACTTTAAAACTTTGCTAAATATGAAAGAGTCCAGTTGGGTTAAAAGTTGCAAAAAGTATATTCAAACGCTTGCGAGCTCCTATGTTGCTTCAATAGGTACATTAGAGTGCTAGTTCCATGCTCCATCCGAAAATTATTATCCACAAACAAGAAAAATGATGGAAATTGAAATCAAAGGGGGTAAAATTAACTGTAATTGAGGATGACAATGGAATAATCAGATAGAAATATGAATTGTATTGCAGAATAGAAGATGATAACAAAATTAAGGAGATGATGATAACAAAATTCAGTCACCGCCACAAAAGTGGTCCAGGGCTATGCCCTTCTCAATGCTATTGCAAAGAGCCAACAAACCTCCTAATTCTCATCTCCCCCTCCTTAGGGTTTAATAATACCTACCCTTCTAGAATAGACAATTGACATTAAACTATAAAATAGAATATTATTCCTATCAAAAAATAATGCAAGCTAATTAGCAGAATGCCAATTTTACCCTTCTTAATGCATTGAAGATACCAATTGACTTGGAAAACTTTACATATTTGATGATAAGGTTAAAAGGGGAAAATTAGTAAATTACAACTACCCATTCATGGAGATGGACATTTATTTTGTGACGAACAAATATATAAACTGCGGACAATAATTTTGGGACAGATGGAGCTATAACTATAGGATTATAAGAATTGGCCAAATAATTATACCTTTTTTTCATCCTTGCATTCTCCTGAACCATCTTGGCCGAAGTAGTCAAGATTGACTTTTGAAGTCATTCTATCATCAATGCTCTCTTTTTCATTTTTTAGGGCTTCATTTCCCATGTTCTCAGCACCCTTGGAATCATTTCCTTTTGATTGCATATTTTCACTTGGTGCTTGTAAATTACTTTCATATTCAACTTGATCTCCTTTTGTTACAATATCTGAAAGGTTTTTCCTCAAATCACCCGTGCTAAAAGAAGTTCTGAGCCTAGACGAACCTGAATTTTCTGAGTTCTTGAGGCTTGATTCTGACCTTTCATAATAATCTTTAGCTGTATCATCCTTCAGTATACGTGAGGTTCTGAATCTGTATGATTTTGTACTTGCAGGCTTGAGAGGAACCCTATCCTGAAACAAATTTATACAATAGAAACTTATTAGGTGTGGCTCGTTTGCCTATATAGAGTCCATTACACAACCAGCCTGATAAGCCTACTTTCCCACCTCTAACAATAGAGCGGGCATGCACACCTGAGACATAGTACTTTCAAAGACGCTAATCATTTTCTTTATATTTTGTGGGGATTTCTCCAGTGAACCTTGATTATCCATTTCACCTGCTAATTTAGGTGAAAAAGATTTAGTCTTTTCAGCAACAGTTAATCCTGATGACCCCACATCCCTAGAAGATGAGTTTTGCAATCTTTTTATGAAATCAGTTTCTTGTAATTGAATCGCATTGTTCTTAATTGTATTCACTTCTGTTTCTTTTGAAAAAGGTGGAAACTTGCTCACTTTCTTTACAAAGTTCGGATTTTTATCTTCAAGAATCTTCTTATCTAATTTCTCAGCCAGATTATACAACGGTTCTGATTTGACTGCATTATTATTCTTTAAGGAATCACGAGTCCTGGCATCTTCTAGAAGCTTTTCGGGTACTTCAGCTTGTTGTAGCAAAATCTCATTGTTCTTATTTGATGTGCTCTCTTCGTTTGTACCCTTTACAACATTCGGAATATTTTCTTTAAGAGTCTCCTCATATAACTTTTCAACCAAAGTATTAGAAGAATTGGGTTTTTGCTCAATTTCTTGTGTCATATAAGTCTCTTCCCTTTTATCTGTAACATTCTAGAACATGGTAATTGAATGTCAAAGAGTCAAGTCTCCAAACCCACATTATAAGTTTATATCCAGAAAAAGTACAAGCACTAGAGGTGACATTTTCAACCCATGTGGTCGAATATAAGTTGATTTTGGGTACAACTCCAATGGATTAAACTGGTCATATTTTAAAAGTTAGACGATGATGAAACAGGATAATTAGGTTGAAAGTTGCCAAAATGTAATTCAGATGTTCTCAACCTCCTATCGCAATCCATTCAAACAGTTTAGAAAATATTTTAATAATGTTGGCAGGTCAACGGAACCTGTTCTGGCCTATTTTTATTAACTTTAATATTATCTAAATTACATTAGTTCTGTAATATCTACTACATTAACTATGTGTATAACTTAAAAAAAATTGGAAAAATTTGGAAAAAAGGTGGCGGGTCGACCCAATCAAACCCATTTTTCTCGTATTAGAAATGCCTCTTTTGACCTGTTATCTGACCGGCCATCTTGCTACCTCTAACAAGAAACAATTTATGAACCAACGGCGTTATTTTAAAACAACATGATAAAATATTAAAATCCTTAACTGTGAATGATTACCCTAGATAAGAATTTGAAGCCTTAAGTGAAATATCAGTATTAGAACTGCTTTTGGGGAAATCTTGTGAAGACGAAGCACTCAAAACATCTAGACAAAACCTTTCAGAAAAGTTCTAATGTAAGGCCGAATTAAAAGTAAATGACCCTGTGTACTATGGAACTCTTTCAGTTCTTTCAGTTGTGCTAGAGATGGTATAATAGCAAGGATTCAGGTGGGTGGTGTATGGAGCCAAGCAGGCTTGGCTGGGTTGACCCAAAATAATTTGTGTCCAAAAGTTTAACTTTACTATAAATAATTAGTGGGTGATCACAAAGCTGTTATTATTTCAGCCATAATCTGTATAAAATGATTTAGAAGGTTTAATGCATCAAAGAATACACTTTGGGCTAGAGGTGACAAAATCGGGTGGGTCAAGAATCAAGATGGTGGTGTAAGCGGTGAAAATAGAGTCAGGTTGGGTTGAAATTTCCACCCTAGATTAGTTTTTTCCTTGAATTTTTCTTTAGACACAATAAAATCAAACCTGAGACCTCATGTCTGCTACCAAGAATCTCAGCTTGCTTCTTCTTCATTGCCGCTTCTCTCTACAAATAAAAAAAACAAATATAGTCTATTAACAGCAAAACATCTTTAAATCAATTTTGTATATCATAGAACTCAATTAGGTTATTCACCAATGTCATCATTTTTGCAAAATGGTAATGAAATAAATCTGAACTAAAACTCTGTAATTTCATAATAATTAACTAAAAATGGGTATAAAACTTGACCATTGTAGCCTAAAGATTCACATTCAGTAATCAGCAATAAGTACTAAGGTTAGGTATACACATGTAACTTCATATCTATCCTAATAATTAGTATTTTCAGTCAACTTCATAGTTGACACCTAAGGATGTTCAAATATTCATGTTGAAGGTAATTATGTGACATGGAATAATCACTAATCAGAATCTAATGATCAGCTTCAACAAAACATGGTGAGAAAGATAATGTTTGGCCGTGCTTCTGCTGCTCGAGTGTCTAAATGTTTTCTAATAATTTAAGGAAACAACTGATAAACTAAGGGTATATGAGCAATTTCACACTGCACTTCGATAATCATTTTTTGTTGCAGTTACTAAATTACCATCAGATGATTACTCAAAACTCATTATCTACCCTAAAATGAACAAAAAACTGTAATTATGGTCAATTCTATTCAAATGTTCAAACGCACACCACCGACTACAAAACAAATAATTGAAGAAGAGAACCAAGAGGGTACCATCAAACGAATCCGGTTGCGTTCATCATCGCTAAGAAAAAACTGCAGCTTCATATGTATAAGCCCACCTCCTTCAATGGGAAACACATCATCCCATGTACCCTTTTCGATTAATGACATGGTCCGAACACCTAATGCACAATACAAATTCATCGCCAATTAGAATCAAATTAACCTAATTCACACAATGTATGATGGTATGATAAACCTGATTGTGATACTTGATTTCCCTCTGAATCCTGAACTGTAATGACCAAATTATCTCGCAGATTCGTCAATGGACTGTGCTAACATCAGTATCTAGAATCAACACAAATATTTAAACTATAATCATATAAACAGTACCGAAACTTACAAAGAGAATGTCTCATTTTCCCCAACTTCATGTTCAACTTTACCCAATGAAACTACATGAAGAATTAAAGACATATGAAGTAACTATGATACTGATAGAAACATAAAAAATGAACAGTGTACATACGCTTTACAGAATTTGATGAAGATGGAAGCTCCTTGAAGCTCAAAACTACGAAATCAAACGACCCAACACAGAATTACTTCACAAAATCATGAAATTTAAGTTGAATTGAGGGAGATTATGAGATTAAACACCTGAAACTTGAATGGATCCTGGCATTGTAGATTGAAGATGATGAATCCAATTGAATGCTTTTGGTGTTTGGTGAATGCATGAGGATTTGACGAATTTTAGGATGGAATAATTGTGTTCGGGATTCGTCTACGTCTGTGGAGATGGGGTAGGGTGAGATTTGAAGCTAATTTAATCCACCATAGATGGTATGATGAAAAAACCCAAATTTGTCTTACTCGTGAAATCAAGATCATATAAACCCTAAAAATATATTGGAGGTTAATCTTGATATATCCGTTGAAAGGGGCATAATTTACTGATAAAAGATTTGCGTACTAATTTACTTTAATGACTTGACATTTGACCAATGGTATATATTATAGAAAAATTATCAAATTAAACATTTGACAAAATAAAATTACTAAAATAATCATTGATGACAAAACAAAATTACTAAAATAATCATTGATCAAATAAAATACAAAAAAGACCATTCAGTTTGACCCCTCGTCAAAAGCGAGGAAACCCCATATTCCCTCGCCCACGTGTCCTCGCCCACGTGTAACTATCTCGCCCACGTGGAAAATGGGTAAAAATATCTGGTCAGAAATTTAACAAGCTCATTTATTAAAATAATTAGGTCCATTCCTAGGTGTGAACAACTTCAAAAATGGCGATTAAGCTTGAGTATTTCCTGAAACATGTTAAAAATAAAAGGTCAACATAATGTTGGTGAGATTTCCATAGTTTTTTATACATAAGTATATAAAAGATGGCAATTCATGTTGTAAGTTAGAGAACAAAGTAAACTAGGGATGTAAGACAGAATGCACAATCAAACCTCGATAAAGTTTTACAAGTCTCAAACGTTTACAAGTATATACGATTAGCTAAGTGTACTTGGATCAACCAAGCAGGCTTATCTGGCCCATAGATCTATGACTTCGCTAGGCTAGCAATAGTTAATGATTATACATATATTCGACATTAC
>BJCM01085339.1:0-47465 GCA_018326385.1 Flaveria bidentis
TTTTATTTTTAATTTTTTTAAGAAAATAAACAATTTGTTCTAAAACAAAGCGCATAAAAATTTTATTTTTGAAAATTTCCCTATTATAACTCTCAAATTTAATAATTTTTTGTTTTTAAAAAAATAAAATTTTAAAATACCAACTTTAAAAAATTTCATATTGTTAAAAAGTTGTATACTTTAGAAAAATTTATTATTCTATAAAAAAATTATTTATTTGGAAATAACAATAATAAACAGATTTTTTTAATTTATTAAATCTAAAACAATGTTAAAGAATATTATTAGTAACTAAGAAATGAGAGAGAGGCCGGAAAAATTTGATGAGAATGATTGTCATGTTGCCACGTATCATCTTAATATATCTTTTAATTAGAGCAGGTAGATTTACTAATAATGATTTAGGAATTAAAAAGAAAAAGATAACTAACCTATATATTTGATGAAAAAATAGAAGCATGAAAAATTAATTAATTAATTAATTAAATTAATTAAATAATAATAAAGATTAGAAAAAAAACAAACTTATTTATTAGATTAAAACTAGTAAAAACACACTCGCATTGCGGCAGATGCGTAAACCGTTTCAAATAGCACAAATGTCAGACCACCGTTAGCGACCACAAACACAAAAAAATGTTGTATTAAAAAAAGAAAATAAAAACGAAAAAATAAAACCGGATGAGTGTTTGACATAAAAGCATTAAAACTACGCATGTGAAGCATAAATCATTAAAAACAATAAGAAAGTCGACATAGGACTCGCACTTTGTGTCACGGCCGTTAAACATAAAAAATAGGCCTAACAACGATGAACTATATGCGCACATTACGACATTTTAATTTAAAATTTTAAACCAAAATGTAAAATGAAAATTTTATAAGAAATAAAATGTATAAGAGATTAAAATTGAAATAAATTGTTTAGTGTTAAAAAAAATTTAAAGAGTGAAAAGAAAAATAAAAACATATACGATCCTTAATATTTGTTGTAAAACCATTAATGCATGAATAAGTTGAAATTTAAAAATAGTTAAATAATGGAGAAAAGAAAAGAAAGACTTGTAACTAACACAAGCAACATCATCATTAACCTTATTCTAAAACAACATCATTATTAACTTTTTTTAACAACTAACTAGATCACTTACGAAAACTCATATTATGTGAGAAAACTCACTCGTCCACCTGAAACCATTTGTGAACATATTTATTATATAAATCAAGAAATAAATGAAAATTGAAAAGAAAATATCGGGCCCATTGCTTTTGTAGATTATCATAATAGTTTAGAAACATATGTAGTATACGATTAAATAAAAATATTAAATTAATAATTATTTATTAATATTTCAAAAATAGATAAAATATTACTAAAGCACGTATAATAGTTATTTAAGGTAATAAAACCATAATAATATACTTTCTAAACTTTTGTTTTTAAAAAAACTATAATTAAAAAAATGTTTTTAAACACTCCAATTTTTTTAAAAGCTTTCTTAAACAATGTCATTTTTAAAAAGTCCTTTGCATTAAAATTTCCATATCTTATATAAGTTTGTTTTAAAAAATAGTTTTATAATAAAAAGAAACATATTTTTAAATTATCAACAAAATTGTTCCATAATTTGAAATTTTGATATAAATAACAAAATTAACATTTATTCATTATTAAATGATTAATTTTTATTCCAGTAATTACACATGTATAATGCCTACATGGATGCTAGGTGAATAAAATAAAAAAAATATTACATTTTGTTTTTTTAGAGTACATATAAGTGTATCTTAAGAAATGTAAACAAATACAATAGTTTGTCTATAGAACGAATACATGAGAATACTATCACATAATATATATATTCAATTAATAAATTGAAACGCGTATTTAGCGGAAACATCGGTTATACACAGCACGTGCTTGATGACCGTTTTTTGGAATTTGACCAATATTATATACATACACACGCTATATATATTTGTTTTATATAACTCACAGATATGAACTATACCAACATTAACACAATTTATTTTATAAAATACATGTATTACTTAAGTTATACTCATTTGATTCATTAATATCAGAACTAATTATTTCTAAATATGTTGTAATATAGATTCTTTTTGCTTCAACTATACTCTTGCAATACTGTCAATCAAGCGGTGACAGAGCATTCACAACTCATTTATTATTTTTATTCATATAATTACATTAAAAATACAACTTTCTCTCTTATCTTTTTAATTAAATAATATTTTTATATCTTCATTATTACTTTTTTCTATCTCCTATACTCACTATAACTTTTAAAAATATTAAAAAATTATAAGGATTTAACAGTAATTCCTTAAATTTACAGATTGAACATAATATTTTTTTTCCTCCACTCACAATCACTCATAATTATACATAACTATTTCATATAATTTAAGGATTACACTCATATACATATACCAAACAGATTGTGAATGTTATTAGATTTGTTGCAATAACTAGTTTTTTTGCATTAAAATATTTAAGAGGGAACAACTTGTTGTAAGAAAATATAATTTTAATAGTATTAAACAATCTATCACCATGACTCAGTTAATATTTATAATATCTATTTATTTTTTCAGATTACACAAATCCATCGTCAATCTTGTGAACATCCCTAATCACATAAAAACACATACTAGAACACTCACTTAAATCACCATTATTCGACTATAAATATAACTTAAATCACCTATTCAGTCATAAATATGATATTTGCTTAAATTATACTCTTCAGCCACATTTAAGTTCATTATTATAGTTGATTATCAAATGAAACTAACACGCTATCTGATTGTGGTAGCGTGCATGTTAAAGTAACAGATCGGGTAATTGCATGGTATTCTACATGCATCGACATTAAACCTTCGCTAGCATAAGGATATAACTCGCTCTAGCTAGGCTTATTGTTGGAACTTGTGAGTTTTCTGATTAATTTGTGCGAGGGTGAACTTTGGAGCAATTTCTAAAATTACTACTCAGTGACATAAAAATTATGGGTTTAAGTTATGGAAAACAACCTCTAATACAAAGTGTAAGGTAAGCACTCGCACAATTTGTGCAACTAGAAAAGAATGAAAAACCTTTACGTTTCACTTTGAACAAGTAAACATGTTACAATGATTGCATCCAAAATCCTATAAAAACATTCTTGGTTTAAAAAAACTAACTAAAAGTACGAAGCTGAAAAATGCCGAGCAGTAAAGAACACTGCATAAACTACGGTTTGTACACGAGCCAGTAAAGTTTTAAGCTTTTGGTAAATCTAACATTGCCTTTGATGCCACGCTCGGAAACTACCATCCACTTCTTCCTCGCGGTTATTGATCACCAACATTTTCTATCTGACAAAGATATAAGCTGCATAGAAAACACTCAAAGATGTCATTACTATAAAACTATGAGAATTATTAGCACAGTATAGGTTAAAAACTTGAAACTCACAAACATATAAACATAGATCTCATATGTAAACACTTTAAGTTTCAACAGATGTGCTTGTAAGAAGCACCATTAACAATATTATTAGTATTATTGGATGGGGAAATTCTGCAGAAAGCTAAAAGTTTGAAAATTAATCATCATTGTGACCTTATTTGGTATCCTATAATTAAGGCCCACAATACATTATTAATAATTAATCATCTGGAAATTGAAAAATAAAAAAGGAAGCAGAGATCTTGTTCAGATAATTTGTGCCTCTGATTTATAATTCTACCCACAAATACATATAAATCTAATCCCTAACTCTTTACTAAAATCAGTTGGTACATAAAATTGTTATATGGATCTATCTTTCAACTTATTCTTGAGAATTTTGATAGATACCTTGTTATCGCGAAACTATTCATTTGTTTACTACCAGGCACGCTACCTGTTAAGTTTCAACGAGTAGTAATCCTTTCTCAGAAATAGTTCATGGATCAACTACTTTGATGGTAAATGCTTCTGATTTTTCACTGTTTATCCCTTCAAATAATTATATTTGATCTAGGGAGCAAGAGCCAACCTGGCAGTACTCTGTAAGCAAACCGTCGCATCAAGAAAGAAACATTATTATTCAACCTACAATTATGTAACTAAATTTATGTATGTCACTTGAGGTACTCAGATGGTAGTTAATTATGGCACCAAAATGTAAAGGGTTGTAACGGTTGAAGGCAACCATAGACACATGTATCGCCTCATTTGAAGACAATGAATGAATGAATATATACATGTGTATTAGTGTGATTCTACTCTCCCAAATCTCTGCAGCTTATTAGTAGAAATAAGTATAATTTGTGTGCCCGCCAAATTCTATCTTTGGTATCAGAGGCCGCAACGCTCCTAGAGAAATCTTTGAAAAAAAGAACGAGTTGATTGTGAAGAAGTACCCCTGTGATATATGAAATAGAGTGATTCGTTTTGAAGAAGAAAAAGTTCGAGTAACATTGAAATTAAAGCAATGGAAGATTAGTGCCTATGCGATACAAGGGACAGTGTTGACATATCACAAATGAACCCCTCATTAGTTTCTACTATGTGTGATCAGATTGAATCAGTGACCGTGAAGGAAGCAAGTGAAGATTATAAAGAACATGACCCAAGCCCTATCAAAGCACACTTCCTGTCCCTAAATGAAGAACCAGAAGCGCAATCAGTTGAAGGGAAGCGTACAGGGGCAAGGTACAAGTTCATAAAGAAAATATCAAGATAAAGTACAAAAAAGAATGCATTCAAAACGCACGTATATTATTATTGTAAACAGCCAGGACATTATTGAAAGGTATGTGAAAGAGTATTTTATGTTATTGGTCTTGACCGAAATGTCCCAAGTGTTGAACAACTTGTTCAACAAGAATTTGAGATAACTTTTGAGGGTGCAATCTGTTATGTCACTAAGATGTTTAAAAATGGAAGTCCCAATCAAAAGGAAGAAATTATATTTGATAAATAAGAAAGGGAAATCAAGAATCTTCAAGAATATTTTGAAGTTCATGATCTCGAAACAACTAAGGATTTGATGGAAAGGGAAAACAACCAAGGCAAAGAAAATATTGCGCATCCCACATGTGTGTCAAACATTAGGATTGCATAGTATTCCTACATTTGTTAAAGGTTGTTTTTTTCTTAATGGCCCTAATCTATTCCTGACCTTACTCCATATGCCTCAAATGAGACTTGAACCCACCACCTCAAGAATAAGGGGCATGCACCTTTCCAACTAGGCTATGCTAGTATTTGTTGTTAAAGGTTGTTTTTACGAGTGCAACAAATGAAGAAAGGATAAGGACCGAATTTGCGCAACTAATCAAATGGTTTCTAACATATTTCATGAAGCAAAAGATGAAACCTTTTCCACCATGTTTAGAAGGAAAAACAGTGATGTTTACGACTTTTACCTGATCGTGCAAGCCAATGGAGGTTACCGGATCGCATCTTGCAATAAAGTGTGGCCATTGATGGCAAAACAGGTATTCATTTAAGGTTGGTGTATGCAAAGTATTTGGAACTACTGGAATCGTATTACACTATTGCAAAAGAAAGAAGAAGCAAACATGAGAAAGTCACTTATGAAAATGAAGAAAGTAGTGCACAAAGAGAAAGCAAAAAGCAAGGATATGAAGATCAAGAAATTGATCTAATGCAGAAAATTAAGAAGAAGAAATTGCAGGATGTTTGTGATTGATCGCCTGGTTGTGGCGATGAGGTTTGACGCCAAGTTTAACGAAGCATGATTTGCTAGCTTTGGCCCCTCAAGCCTAAGTATCTACATTACAGACTCCCTAATAACGTACCCATATTACAAGATACAGACTCTCAACCTCTCTACACTCTTGATTCTTGAATACCCTTAAAGTTGTTTCTTCTTTTGAGTTTTTATCACCTCATGAACAGGAAGCACCCCAGCTAAAAATTCCTTTTTATATAGGCAATACACACATGTTATTTCCTTTTAATGTGAGATCAATCACTTCCATATATATAAAAAGGATTTGGTCCAATCAATAAAACACGGATCAGTAACATTTTGACTGAATAAAACATATTCCATACCTAAGCTGTTGGACATTCATGCCAACTATTCAGACTGCAATGTCGATATTCAAAACTTTGCAAGTTCTATCCTATCTAAATTAAGTATGTTCAGGGTTTGTATAAATAACAAGTTAATAACAAACAGAGATTGACAAAATAACGAATGCCAAAAGTGTAATACCTTAATTTTACGAAGCAAGGAGATTTTACATTACCTACAAGGACAACTACATTGGTTTACGCATACACAAAAACCCCATGGAAAAAACATTTAATATTCTAGATATACTCAAAACTCTAAAGAGAATGTGATCAATTTTTCGATCCTATTGATGATTTCATTAAGTAAGGGAACATTATTCATGCATCTTTAGTTCTATCCACATAACCAACATATGAAGTACCCTTCCTGAGAGGCCCATTAATTATAACCGACGACTAGGGCCCACTACTGGTCGTAACCAAACTCTAACAGATAAAATCTGTTTTTGTTATGCTACGTGTAAAGTAAATACTCGACAAGTTTGGGTTTACCATCATGGTCTAGGAAGAATATAATATAAGCTTATCCATATAAAATGATCTAAAATGTTATAAAAGTAAATAATTAAACGGTACGTTTGTAAGAATAAATGACCAACCTGGCAAGCAACCTCTTCAAGGTGTATCTTTTCTGAAGTTGGTTCTCCAATTAAGTTATCCTTCACAGATTCCACATGAGTTGTTTGGTTCTCGTGGCTCCCTTCACTAGAGCCACTTCCACCGATCAGAGCCCCTCGTTTCCTTTTCCTCTGGAACGTAAACTTGATCACTCTATCAGTCAAAGGTTGACCTGGAACCTCATTGGTTCTACTAGCCTTTGCCTCTGTGCTTATTAATGGCGGGTCAACCTTGTCTTTTTCTTGACTAACAGGCATAACTTCCTCTCCACTCGTGCTTTGACTATTGCACATACTTACTAAGTTTTCGTCAACGAGTATATCATTTGTATGCTTGACCGAATTCGGAGAAGTCAGACATGTATTATCAGCTGCTAAATCTATCTCCTTTACTTCCTCCAAAACTAATTCTTTCTCTACTACTTCACCTTCTTCGGAAATCAAGTTAGGGTTGATGTTTTTGTTTATGTCATTAGTTTGCAAAGAAAATGACGATATCTTATCGGGTTTTGTATGTTCACATGCACGGATTCTTTGAGTACATCCGTTTCTATACAGCTCGGTTTCTTTGCTTCTCAATATTATAGAAGGCAAATCCCCATTACTGATTAAAGATTTTGTTAAAGGGAATACAGGGTTAAAAAATCTCTGGCTTTTGTTTGTCTGGTCTATATATGAATTGGGTATTTCTGAGGGTGTGAATGTAACGGGTTCACGAGCTGTTGTTGCATTGTCTAGTTGTACCATATGCTTTACTTCTGTGATTTGTGTCTGAAGTTCTGGTGCATTGTCCACTTGTACTATATGCTTTACTTCTTTGATTTGTGAAAACCTCTCAAGTTCTGCTTCAACTGTTCTCAATTCCTCCCTGAGGTCTTTCACTATGTCTTCGGCTTCCTGAAGTTGTGCTTCGAGTTCTTCAATTTTCTTTTCTTGGATACAGGATGTCACTGCTGCTTCACTAATCTGCAAAATTTTCAAATGGGTGTGTGCCATTTTTGGTTGTGAAATGAGTGAACGGTAGACACAAAAACACAAAAGATTATGCATACAAACGAATAATATGAACACACAAAAAATTCCAAATCAAGTATACTCTAGAGGCTCTTTTGAGCAAAATGTTTCATTGTTTTGGTATATTAACCAAACAATAACATGTTAAGTTATTGAGTATTATAGCCAAAAATATATATATTCAAGCGTCGGACTAGAATACTTTTATCCTACAAAGCAGTATGTCTCTCATGTTAAGTTCAAGAACGCGGAGCCCAAAATAACAAATCAATAACATGCTAAAGAACCGTGGTGGATGTCCTTCTTTCAAAAGTTACTTATGATTGAACTCCCTTACTAGTCAATAGCGCATACGGCGTACCCTACTTTATAATCTCAATCCGCCACGTGTAGAATCTAATATGAGCTATTTGTGCTTGTTTTAGAAAGTTTCATCCTACTTTAGGGCAAATCATGAGAAATTAGTATATATAAATAGATATCAAAATACCAAAACCATATCCAGCCATCGTATATAGAATCAACATTAATATCAACTTACAATTCTAGACATTTCGTTACCTATCAACTTCCATAACTACGTTTTTAGAAGCAAAGCATATCAATGACTCAAAAACAATCACCCCAAACGGTTGCATACTCAACAAGCTAAATCCACTCATCATATCTCCACAATGGTCAGTTGGTCATCACTGTTAAGATAATTCCAATCACAATGAAAAGGATGTGTTTAATTGCATAAGGATCACGAGATTGAGCATAAACGTATGAAAACAAATAATTCTTAGTCTCTAACATGAATTGCATACCCAATACATTTAAACATCTTATAAGCTACAACATGGTATACTCGCCAACATAACAAAAACTTCATATTCCACATTCACCCAACATCATTGGAGTAACCATTTGATCTTTTGTTCAAAAGTCCCCTCATCAATCAAGTAATCAAGAAAACCCCCAAATTATGTCCAATCTTTAATTAAAATCAAGACATAAAACCCGAGAAAAACAATAATCTAACCAAAGACTTCATCCATTTGTACTTAAATCAAGATTACTACCCCAAATAGAATTTTTTTTACTAAACCCGTTATATCCAAATACAAAAACCATTATTTGGCCATCGTAAATGGAATCAAACGTACTATCAATCTACGATTCTAGACATTTCAAATCTATCAACTTCCATAACTAAGTTATTAAGAAGCAATTCATATGAAAGACTCGAAATAATCATCCCACATGGTCTCGCACTCAAACACGCAAAACCCACTCATCATATCTCTACCAGTGGTTATCACTCTAAGATAGTCTCAATCACACAACACTGACCATGTATCTATGGAAATATAATAATTCCCACACTCTAGCATAAATCGCAGACCTATGTAGTCAAAGGCAACCCATGCACACGCCTAGGCACCCATTTGAGGTGAGCTTAGACTCACCAAAACCCCCTTGAGTGCAACAAGGCGCACTAAACCGGAAAAAAAACGGCCTGAACGAACTAAAAACCTATTTGAATCGGCCAAAAGCAGTTTCAAGCAGTCTAAACCAGTCAAAAAGAATCTAATCGGTCCAAAACAGGCCAAACCAGACGAAAACAAGACTAAAACAACTAATAGTTGCAGTCCTGAGCCATTAAAACCACAATCTTATAAGCTACAACTGGTGTACTCTGACATTCATTACTTACAAGCTACATAACAACAATGTCAAAGACCACACATTCACGAAGATCACTGAAGTAACCATATAATCTTTTCCTCAATTTCATGTAGTGATCATAGGCCTCCAAAATCCCTTCATCAATCAACTAATCAAGAAAACCCCCAAATCACCAACAATCCTTAACTAAAGTCAATACTCAAAACACAGAAATAACAATAATCCAGACCAAAAACTTCACATCATTACTATTCTTCAATCAAGATCACCACCCCAAACACACACAAAAAAAAAAAAAAAAAAAAAAAAAAAAAAAAAAAAAAAAAAACTCACTAAACCCTTCATACCCAAAAATCACCTACAATTGCAAACAATCACTACCAAACCTACAACACACAAACCCTTATCATGAAACCCAAAATCAACCCACCCAAATCACCCCCATTTATCAAAACACAAACAAAAGTTCAATTTTTTACAAACCATTCATCCATACCTTACAATCCATCATCTTTTTAACCCTCAAAAGCATCCGAATCGCATCTTCTTTCGCCTCCTTAAGCTCGTATTCGAACCGCATAGCTTTCCGTTCCGACACCATAATCCTCGCCGCTGCTTCTTTCTCCGTATTCAATATTATATCAGCATACGCCCTCTTCAACGCCATTAACCTCTGCAACAATCATCATAAAACAAAAAGAAAAAAACCCAAATCAACACCAACAAATGCAAACACAAAATCAAACTCGATCGTTCGATCTCTCGACGAACAATCGACAACAAAAAACGGTTAAAGTGACGCAATTTCTCCGGAGAGATGACGTAATCTCCGGTGGGTGTTCGTCGGAATCTTTGAATTTACCTCGTCGGCGTCCATCGGTGATTGATTGTTTGATCGGAGAAATTAATTTTGCTTTTGAAGTTTTGCAGTGAGAATGAAAAGGGTTGGTTGTTGCCTCTATTTGTAAGCAGCTGTCTGTTATGAACTGAATGTTCTGTTGTTTGTTACGGTTTTGCCCCTGGGTTTTTGTGGAATTACCGGTCTGCCATTGTTGGGTTAAACCTATGATTCTATGAACCGTAAAACATGTTGGACCGGTTTGTTGGGTTTTTGAGGTTCTGGTGTCTGTCCAATGAGAGAGCGCCACGAGGTGGGGGTTGGTGACGTGGCATTAAGATGAAGGTGCACGACTCCCCATGGTAGAGAATAAGTTTTTATAATTTTTAGAAATCAAACAATTGAGGTGAATAATGAATTAATGATAATAGTAAAATTATATAGTTACAAGGTAAATGAACTCGAACCTTTTGATCATGAACTTGTGTGATAGTTGTAAAGACAGAGGTTTTGACGTCACATTGGGCCCCTTAAAATTAAATGTCTTATTTTAAATAAATTATAATGAGTTTTGATATTTTATGGGTGAACGGAATTTTAAAACGTGAATAATATTTGATAGTTAAGTCCCGATGAAAATTTTGATGATTTTATATGTTATTGAAGAAACACAACTACACAATTCACAAAGCAAACCACCCTTCTTAAGTTCCTTCTTCTTCAATCAATCTGATCGACATCGGCTAACTTTTTTTTGCCTATTTTTTGTTCGGAAAAATCAACTATCAAGGAGTCACTATTAGTATATCAAAATTTATCTGATTTATTGTTTTTGTTTAAAGAAATTTAATTAGATTGCTTTTGTTTAGATTGTATTTTACAAAAAGGCCTCGTTTTAATAGTTCAATTGGGACCTCAAAAAATATTAAGCCGGTCCTGGGTTTTGTATATATTCGGTTTAGACTACTTGTCGGAGAAAATGAAGAATTGAACACGGTGTTACTTGGGTCTTAAGAAACCTTAACAGGAATGTTATGATGGAGTTAGGATGCTTTAAGCATATGTTTTGCTAGTTTAAGTATTATGAAGCCGGTTAAATTTTTTGGTACTTACTGCTAGTTTTAAGTATTATGAAGTTGGTTAATTTTTTTGGTACTTGAGACGATCACAGATAATGAAGCAATTGTGAGAATTATACACACATTAAGATGAGTTGATGGTCCCTTCTAAACAAAGATGCATATCAAGAGATTTGTTTTCAAGTCTTATTTTTACTTAATGTTTGTATTTTGCTGTTGTGTGTAGGATGGTTGTTATTGTTAATGATTTGATAGTTCTTGTAATAATATTGCGTAAATTGATTGATGATATTCATATATGGGTACTCAATGAAATTCATGAGCATGATTGTTATTTTGATAATAACATTGTGTATATTGATTGTTGATATTCGTATACTCCGTATCATCATTAGGGGAAAAGAAAACTAAGAGAATAATGCACTAATAATATAATCAAGGAAAATAAACTAGAACCTTTTGATTGTGATTTGTGAATTTACGTAATAGTTGTTAAGATGAGGTTTTGTGTATATTTGGTTTAGTAGTCACATCAAAGTAATTGAAGAATTAAACGCATCTTGCACATCATGGAAACGCAACACATCAGATTTTGCGACGCACTAGCATCGGCACATCAAGCACAAATGCGCGCATTTTAAAAAGAATGTGAGGGTGAATTGCAAAAAATGAAAAGTTTTGGTTTAAAAGTAAAAACTCAAAATTTATGAGATTATATTGTAAAGATGAAAAATTTTGGGTTAAAAGTACAAAATATTTTTTATATAACACTATAAGTATAAGATACAACATCTTATGCATAGAAAAATTGAAAATTAATATATTATAAATGATTGTTTTGAGAATTGAATAATGACATCTATTGTACTAACGATATTTTTGTAGATGCTACCTGTAGCGACATTTGCGGGTGACTTAGTTACGATCTAGCTACCTCATAAGATGTGTAACATAAGGGGTTTACGAGTGATTTTATAGCTAGATACATAGAGTGCTTAGAGGCTAAGGATCAAGGGCGTCCTTATGAAAAGTTAAATGGCTAGTATTAACTAGAAATTACTTAATAAATAGTAAGTATGTATCTTTTATGTATTAGAGAAGCATGTGATATCAATAAAGATTATTAACTTGCTTTTCGTTTGAAAATGAAGTCTTATACTGCTAGCAGCCCTTTGTTTTATCATATATTGGTATAATAATCAACATCACTAACATCTCTTGGTTTATAAACCTCGTACAAGTTTAGCATAAAGCAATACATGCTTATGGAGGCTTATAAATTAACCTATATTTAAATTGAATAATAGAAGATGATAGTTAATTGTAAGAGATTGTGTCATGTGTTTATATTTTAACATATATTATAATTTTAGTAGAAACATGTAACACCCACATAACACCCATCTAGAGGTCCATATTTTGTTCAGCTCAAAATTATAAAAACAGTTTCAACACACAAATACTAATTTGGGACCCGGCCCAAGTTATCTATCATACTTTACATTTTACAAAATAAATAAAAATACACTTAACTTTGTAATTTACATTTTACAAACAAATAAAAAAAATTAATAAAATACTTTTCTAGTAAAGAACCCTTTCGTACACCCCTATCCCCTTCTCCCATCTTCTCTGAACCTCAATTTGAACGATTGGAACAACTCAAAGGTACGTTTACTTCAAGATTGTTATACAACCACTATAAACTTTCAATTGAAGTATGGACCCATCGATTTTTATCTTCATCTTTTTGTATCTTGATTAGGGTTCTTATCAATTGAAGCAAAAAGGGTAATCAATTGAAAAAAAAAAAAGATTGAAATAGTTCGTTCTACCCTAATCTATCGTTTTTAGCTGGATGATTAGGGTTCTGTATTTGGTTGTTATATGTTTTAACTTAATTTGATTAAATTAGAAAGTTATCTCGGTGCCCTTTTCCTCTTCATTCAAATCTCATTTGGGGGCTTTTTTTGGAATGAAAACAATGCAAATTCTTCTTTCTGTTGGAGACTTTGATCATTGGTTTAAAATTAGTGTTCTTGAGGATTATTGTGCTATAGTCAATTTGAGGTTTCTACACACCATGGGTTCAAGACGTGAGAAATAGTTAGTAAAATTAGCTTGAATAATCCGCTTAAGGTGCCCGCGGTTTTCTTCAATAGCCAGTGTGTTTTCTAACGAAACACACGGGCCATTATCTTTCAAGACTAGATGATTTTAAATGTCCCTTTAAAACTAGAAATCTATGCAACACTTGAATGGGATTCTAGTTACCTCATGGTTTGTGTGTTATCAATTACACAGACACAAACTGTTTTGTGAAACTATGTACAAACATGCTTCACTGAGGATCATATCCAACTTTTAGCTTGTTATGATGAGTCTTGACTGTTATTAGTGTATGCTTAGGTGGACATTTGTTTGTCTAGTATACATTGCCTTAGATTGTCCCTACAATTTTGTGCTTTAGCTGTCGTTAACGTTGATTGCCTTGTGTGTATACTCTTATTTCACGTAGCCCGCCCAGGGATTTTCTTGTCATTACATCATGACACATTTAGTATAACTGTGTAAGTGTATGTTGTATTTGTGTATATTGATATATTGTATGTTGGCTTAATTATGCCTATTTTATTGTATATTTGTATATCTTTTTATGTTATCCTATTATATGATATATGCCTTACTATTATGGTGAAAATGTGTATAGCTAGGGGTCTCACTGGAAGCGGCCTCTCTATCGCTCATGATGAAGGAAAGGCTTGCCACACCCTACCCCTCACAGACCCTATAAATAGTTCATACTATTTATGGATATATTGTGCATGTTTGTTTAGGGGTGAGCAACGGGTTGGAACCGAGCCGAACCGGACCGACCCGCTTTTGACCCGAAACCAATAAGTGGTTTATATAAAGAACCAAGAACCGGACCATTTACATACAGTTCGGGCCGGACCGAACTGAGTTAAACGGGTCGTTCATCATAATATGGTGTTCCGGACCGCACATGTTTTTTAGCTCGTGCTTTTTGCCGGTAGAAAAATGAAACTAAAAAATATAAACGAAACCAATCAATGGATTTGTTTCTTAGATTCGTTATTGTAACATAGATAAACTGGTATGATGTTAAAATACAAACTGTACATTAGTTGTTGTCATGACCCCTTTATAAGCTAATTTAAGTGTAGCGTGCAATAGTATTCATTTATAACCGACTAAAAATTTATTTATCTGAAAACTTCCATTATATGCTAGCAAAACATTTTTTTTTACATTTTTGGTTTTCAAATGCAACACATTTAACATCTAAAAAACAAAAACCAACTCTTTTTTTTGCTTAGTTGTATTCGGGCCGGACCGAAACCGAGCTCATACCTGTGGGTTTTGACTGAAACCGACCCATAACCGTTTACAAAAGGAAAGCCGAACCGTGGACCGGAACCACTAACCCATACATGGGTCGGTCTTGGTTTTCACGGGTCGGTTCGCGGGTCTTAACCGGGTCGACCCACGAAGTGCACACCCCTATGTTTGTTTGTTTATCATATACAATGTGATATCTATTTAAGTGTTCTATATTATAATTAAATGATTCAAAATGAATAGAAGATCAAGGATGTCTTATATAAGTGATGAGAGTTATCAACATACCGAAATTGGTACTTTCAGACTTTAGTGTACTGAATGTTTGTTTTTGAATTCGACTTGCAGTTTAATTGGCATGTATGAGTGAAACTTGTTTGATAGACGGGTTCAATTATTAGTTAAATATCTCATTTATCCCTTAGTGATTACATAATAGGAAGATCTTGTGGACTGCAATTAATACTTAAATAGATTGGAATGATCTTGGATTTATTTTAGAATTTGGCATACATTTTGTGCTGATTAAACAGCATTTATGGAGTTTATTTCAAGACGATGGAGTCTAACGAGTTTTATAATTTTTTCCTAGCTCGTGTACAGAAGAAGACTTCATATTTTGAACCTTAATATGTGATTCTTAATGATTTTTGCATCAAAAAATACAATTTTGTTATGTGATTTTAGTAGTTTGTTTTCCTCATCAAAAGATATGTCTTCCAAGACACTGCTGTCTGATTAAGATTTGACTGTGTAAGATTTGACTGTGTATGTTTGTTTGTTTAATCTTGTAGACCTTACACTTAGTATCTAGCTAAATATTTTGTCAGATGTACAATTGAGCAGGTGTGATCAAAATGGGAAACAAACCCGCGAAGCAAAGAGAGCAAGTCGTGGTGAAGGTTGCACCACCCTTGGACCGTGCATACGTACGTTGGCTTGCTAGAGATTTGGAAAGAATTCATGGTTATGTTCCCACAAAACCTCGTGCAGTAAAGCCACCGGATCATTACATCGAATACATGAAGATGAACGGTTGGCTAGATCTGGACCTAAATGATCCGGACCTGGCACATTTATTCAATTAACAAAGTGTCACATTAAACCACCAAATGTAGTTGAAACTGAGTGATATGTTTGTGTTGATTCATTATGTCATGTAAAATTCTATTTGCTGTTAGAAAATGTAAATTTCTATTTTCACAATGTAGTGACTTGTAATAATATAGTTTAAATACTGCTCATTTTATGCCATACTGAAAGTTGGATTACAGTGTTCTTCCAGCATCCACTCTTTCTTGACCTTATTGAAATGAACCGAATCACTAGCAACAACTGTGATTTGCAATGCGTGAATAGTATTCACTTCAATCAATTTTCATCACGTGTTGTATAGTTGTATGCACATTTCTTTCGGATTTATTGATAAAAGCAAACTAGAGGCTCACGTTGTATTGTAGCCGGTAATAAAGCTTGAACACTCTTTGCTTGAACACTCTTTAGGGTGGATAAATTGTTTTTAAGGAGCAAATTTTATATATATATAATAATTTTCAAATTACCGAGCAAAAAGTTAATACTACTGGCAAAAAAGAAGAGGAGTTTCGCCCATGATTGTAGTGAAGGTTGGTAGTGATTACAATCCTCTGTTTTTTCTTTCTATTTTTTTTAACCGCACCAACCCAAAATTAAAAACTTAACTGCTTCTAGTTTTAAAGATACCGTCCTATGTTCATTTATAGTTGAATTGAAAAAAATATAATACATTTGTATTTAAAAACTAACGAAAACATTAAACATGTAAAATTTATTTCAAATCTTACTATGAAAAAAATAATTAGAGTTTTGGGTTCGATCAGTGGTTTTATTACTTAAGGTGGGCTTTTCTAAGGATGATCCTGAGTTTGGAACTGATGTACGAGTTTTTCTTAGGAGACGTGCCAAACTACTGCCCCAATGGTTTATACTCGAGTAATAAAAATAATCAGGTGAGCCAGTTGTCGGGTGGTTATTTGTAAAAAGAAACATAAAGGGGGCTTAAGTTGCAATCTTCAAACTATAAGGTCCATTACTTCACTTCACCTAATTCTTTTAAGCGGCAAATAAAACCTGTTATCCACAACAAAAGTCACTTCTTCTTCTTCATCATCTTCATCTTCTTCATCTTCAACCTGCAAAACCTCCATTAACACACCTCACTATCTCTCTCAATCACACAAACAACACATTCAATTCCAATTTTAATCTCAATTTCAACTTCAGAGCTCAAACAACACCTCCACACATGCAATCCAAAACCCTAACAACACCACGATGACAATCGTATACCACTCAATCTCCCCACTCCTAATCCGCAACAGCAACAAACCCACAATACCCACAACCCCAATTTCCCCCAATCCCCCTCAATTCCCCCAATTCACCACCAAAGGCTTCCAATTCTCCCACCGCAGATCCACCGTAATCTGCGAAAGCTCCGTCGCTAAACCACCAACCTCCCGCACCAGATCCAGATCCAAACCCAAACCCAAAGAGCTCGTATTCGGGTACCCGACAAACAGCGTCGAAAAGGGCAAATACAGCTACGAAGTCGAAAGCTTACTCAACAAGCTCTCAGGCTTACCGCCACGTGGCAGCATCGCTCGTTGCCTCGAGCCATTCAAGAACAAACTCAGCCTCAATGACTTCGCTTTGGTGTTCAAAGAGCTCGCACAACGTGGCGATTGGCAACGATCTTTACGCCTCTTTAAGCAGATGCAAAGGCAAGTATGGTCTAAACCTAATGACCACATTTACACCATAATCATAGGAATTTTGGGTCGTGAAGGTCTTCTTGATAAGTGCCATGAGGTGTTCGACGAAATGCCTAAAGAAGGGGTCCCTCGAACGGTGTTTTCGTACACTTCGATCATCAATGCCTATGGTCGAAACGGTCAGTATGAGACTTCTTTACAGCTTCTTGATACAATGAAGAAAGAAAGAATTCAGCCTAATATTTTAACTTACAATACTGTTATCAATTCATGTGCTAGAGGTGGGTATGATTGGGAGGGGTTGTTGAGTTTATTCGCGGAAATGAGGCACGAAGGGCTGCAGCCGGATTTAGTGACTTATAACACTTTGCTTGCTGCTTGTGCTAATAGAGGGTTAGGTGATGAAGCTGTGATGGTGTTTAGGACTATGAATGAGGGTGGGACGATACCCGATACTACTAGTTATGATTATTTGGTTCAGACTTTTGGTAAATTGGGTAATCTTGGTAAGGTTTCGGAGTTGCTTAGGGAGATGGAGTCTAGAGGGAATTTGCCCGAAGCGTCGTGTTATAATGTTTTGTTGGAAGCGTACTCGGATTTGGAACAAATGAAGGAAGCGATGGATGTGTTTAGGCAGATGCAAGCGGCTGGTTGTGTGCCGAATGCGATGACTTACACTATATTGTTGAATCTTTTTGGGAGGCAAGGGAGGTATGATGAGGTTCGTGAGCTTTTTCTTGAGATGAAAGTGAGTAGTATGGGGTTGGATGCTACTACTTACAACATACTTATTGATGTATTTGGGGAAGGTGGGTATTATAAGGAAGTGATAACTTTGTTCAATGATATGGTTGATGAAAACATCGAACCAAATATGGAGACGTACGAGGGATTGATAGTTTCATGTGGGAAAGGCGGGCTTCATGAGGATGCTAAGAGGATTCTACTACACATGAGAAAGAGTGGATTGGTGCCGAGTTCAAAGGCTTATACGGGGATTATAGAAGCTTATGGTCAGGCTGCTTTATATGAAGAAGCACTTGTTACTTTCAATACGATGAATGAACTAGGGAGTAAACCTACTGTTGAAACGTTTAATTCGTTAATTGATGTTTTTGCTAGAGGGGGGTTGTATAAGGAATCTGAATCGATAGTTTCAAGAATGAGTGAGTGTGGTGTTTCGGGGAATAATGATACTTATAATGGTGTTATTGAAGCATTTAGACAAGCGGGGCAGTTTGAAGATGCTATTAAAGCGTATGTTGATATGGAAAAAGTGAAATGTCACCCCGATGAAAGGACCCTAGAGGCGGTTTTGAGCGTTTACTGCTTCGCAGGTCTTGTTGATGAAAGTGAAGAACAGTTTCAAGAGATCGAGAAAATGGTTGAGTTGCCTAGTGTCATGAGCTACTGCATGATGCTGGCAACTTATGCTAAATGTGAAAGGTTATTATTATTTTTTCATTTAGAAATTTAGAACATTTCACCGTCTATCTTTGGTTTTGCTTTAACGGTTTGGTAACATTATTATATTTCAGGTGGGATGATGCTTATAAGTTGTTGGATGAGATGATAAGATGTGATTCGTCAAATATACATCAGGTGATAGGGCAGATGATTAGGGGAGATTTTGATGATGCTTCAAATTGGCAAATGGTGGAGTATGTTTTTGATAAACTCAACACTGAGGCCCGTGGTTTAGGGTTAAGATTTTACAACACCCTTTTAGAAGCTCTTTGGTGGTTAGGCCAAAAGGAAAGAGCTGCAAGAGTGCTTAAAGAAGCAACGAAAAGAGGACTTTTTCCTGAAATGTTCCGTAACAGCAAGCGTGTGTGGTCTGTTGATGTTCACAGGTATACTAATAACACAATTTAGTTTTCCTTTTTGGTTATATGACTAGTCTGATGGGTGAGTGGTCTTCTTATACATTATCCCTAAAAAGATTACCTTAAAAGAATTCTAGTCAGTTGTTAGTTGAAATAACATAGTTTATTCAAGAACTTAGATTATCATTATAACTATACAATTTAGTCATACTTGACGCACTATGTTTGTAAGTAATCGAAGTTGTGGGCAAAGACGTATTTCAGGTCACCATAACCTCACTGATACCAAAATTACCTACTTTCATCCATTGCCCGAATTGCCGATATTTCACCTCCAAAATACAGTTGTATATTATAGATGTAAATAATAATAGTTCTTGTTTATGTTATTTGATCATCTGCAGGTTGTGGTCTGGGGGTGCATCTACAGCTATATCAGTTTGGTTCAAGAACATGCATCAGATGTTAGCAGATGGCGAAGTTCTTCCTCATCTAGCTTCTGTTGTTGTAGTGTAAGTTTCTTTCATCTTAATTTAGATCCTGCAAGTTGTTAACAAAAACATAGTTATCGTAAAAATGTTTGTTAAATCGATCACTTTTTTATCAAACAGAAGAGGTCAGATGGAAAAGAGCTCCATAACACGAGATTTCCCCGTCGCAAAAACCATTTACTCACTTTTAAAAGATAATGTTTCATCGTCTTTCGGCTTACCTGGATGGAACAAGGGTAGAATCGTGTGTCAACGAGCTCAGCTCAAGAAGATTCTAGCAGATATGGGTTCTGAAAAAGGCGGGATCATCGATTTGAGTAATGTCCCGATTCCTGTTCTGGATTCTAAAAGCTACAAGGCTCGGGTGAGAAAAGGCGCTATGAATAATGGCGAATCAAAGATAGGTGTAAATGGTGGGACCAACGTCAATACAAGAACAGAGCTCGTTAATGGACCCGTTTAAAAACCAAAACACGGACAGTGGACTTCGGTCTAGAATCTAGATGCATCCCAGAATGGCTAAGGTTGCTAGAGGATCAAGTGTTTAGAATCATATATCAAGATCGAGAATAGTAATAGTATCAACAACAGTAATAGTAAAAATGTTGTTAAGAAGGTTTTGAAATGGTAGATATCGAACCCAGTTTTTGCTGTGTAACGTATTGGTACTTGAACTTGTAAGATGTCGGTGATCTTAGATTTAGTGAATTTTCAAAGTGTGAAAGAGATTTAAGAACATCTTTATTTCAAATAGATATAACTCAAAATGGTTAAACATTATTGTTTTATTACATTAGCACTTGTATACTTTTGTACATCTTTGTGTATCCCCTAATGTGTTATGTTGGTCTCAGGTGAGGGTGTGATGGTCAGTTTATGATTATTAACTCCGCACATCACATGAAAGTAATCAAATTTTTAATTGTCATATCTAGTTGATCTAATATACTAGTTTAATTAAATGGGTTGTGTTTTATCTAGTATGTTAATTAGACATACTCCCTATAATGCGATTAAAGTTTTGTCACTATAAATGTTATTTAATTAGTCTCACTGAGAAGGGAAGTAAGTGCTCATTAAAATCCTGGGCATTACGGTTAATTATATAATGCTTCATATAAAAATCTTTTAAATGAAATATTAACTTATAAGAATATTTATTTTTTTAAAAGTTACATTATTTAAATAATCGAAAATAAATAATCAACTGCATACATTATATATAGTTTTGACAATACAATTATTATACACGCAACATTAATTGAAGAAAATGATAATAATCTCGATTATTCTTGATACTCAAAGTTTAGATAATCATATCGTATTGAGAATAATAAGTCACGTGCGATGATTAGAAACGTCAGAGATGTATTTATAGATGGTTTATGTATGTGTATGATATGCATGTTTATGATGAATGATGTCCAAAATAGAAGCATGATTTGTGTAAACTTTTAGGTTAATTTAATTTTATGAAAAAAAACGCGTTAACTACTTAATTTAATGATGTGACATGGTTAGTTTACATTATTATTTAGATACGATTTTTTCGTATAATAGAACTTTGAGATTTCCATGAATAAAAACGTAATAACCTTTTTAGTTAATCAAATGTTAATTAAATGTTATCATTTATCAATGGAATATTATCTTATTTGATTCTAATCCAAGAAGATAAGACATATCTAAATCATTAAAATAAGTTATCATTAAAGAGTGATAGTCCTTTAATAGCCAATTTATTCTAATTACATATTTTAAATTCACTAAACTTTATCGGGCATGTGCGTCTATACTAAATTAAATATTTGCCTTTAAATTATGTTTGAGTTGTCGTATAAAATAACAATAAAATTAATATTTATCTTTAAATATGCATACTATGTTCGAATACTTTATATATATCGAGTCCGTCATCCCTAATATAGCAATAGTCAAAAAAGTTACCGATCATATGACTTTCAGCCCCTTACATATTATATCAAACTAAACCACCGATTATATTATAAGTAATCTATAATTAAATTAACTTGATACAAACCATTACGAACTCTTACGGCCTGCAAGAAGTTCTCCACATATTAAATAATCATATGATTTTACATCGACCCTCTAATTTGTTAATAAATCCTACATGTTTTCTTTTCTTTTTAATTTTTTCTGAACGAACTACATGTTTTCTTTCTATTTTTTATAAACCTGATTATTTATTTAAAAACTTTTTTTGAACAGAAGCTAATCCCCAAATGAAGCTATTATTATTTGCGATAACAGTCACATTCAAATTGAGTTGATAAGCTGCCTCTTTCTTATCGAACAAGCAAAAAAAATCATAATTAAAAAAAACTAATTAACTAAACTAATTACGCAAGATAAACGCTTGTTTGACTTTGACTTTTACTCCTACGGTGAGACCACATTGAACCACTGTGATTCGCGAACAAAGAACCAACCTACCAGAATCCCCCACGTGTACGAGCCAAAAACTCCAACACTGTATCTACATGCAACCCACCGTCACTTTAGCATTTTTTTATTATTATTATTATTATTATTATTATTATTATTATTATTATTATTATTATTATTATTATTATTATATAAACCACTTAAAACGGTAAACCTATATCATTCAACCCTTATATCAACCATAACAATAAACACAAGCTTTTGCAGTTTGCAATTTCCATCGGAAAAATAAGATCGGAGATTATCAGGTGAACTCGTGTTTCGATTACGATCATTATTCGCAAGTATCAAACATTCATAACTCTTTTATAGATTTTGTTTTATTTTTGTTACTTTGTTAGGTCATATTGATTGATTTGTTGTTGAGTGAAAATGGTGATAGATTCAAACCACAAGAGGAACGATCAAAACTCTAGTATGTGTTCATATGACGGTGAGATTATGTTGTTTGGAGTTAGACTCAACGTCGATCCAATAAGGAAAAGTGTGAGTATGAACGATCTCTCACAGTACATACCTCGTGATTCATCTGGTAATGGTAATGGTAATAGTAATAGTAATAACTTTGATGCATCAACGGCGCCTGCTACCAATTCTGGTTATGCTTCCGCTGATGATGTTGTTCGCCACCACTCAAGCGGTGGTGGTAGAGAGCGTAAACGAGGTTAGATCTTGCTTTTTCGGTGTTTTGTACATGTTTTTGTTTTTGACTGTAGTTTTGATTGTGATTAACTGATTATTTGATAATTAATATGATTGGAAATGTAGGGGTTCCATGGGCAGAGGATGAACACAAGCTATTTCTATTAGGTTTGAGGTTTGAAGAAGGTGGGTAAAGGGGAATGGAGAGGGATTTCTAAAAACTTTGTGAAGACTCGTACGCCAGAAGTACTTCCTCCGCCGGAGCAACTTTAATCGTCGTCGTCAAAGATCAAGCGTCTTCGATATCACCACTGATTCGGTAAGTGGCATTAGATCCGTCTAAAAGCTAAGAATATTATTATAAACAAAACCACACCAAATACAATGATTATAACTTCCTATTAATACTATACTTGTGTTTATCCTAAATTAATTTAAACTCAATTAAATATTAATAAACTAATATCAATAGTTATTTTTTTATTTAAATCAAGATTAAACTTTTATTTTCCCCCTTACGCTCTGTTCCGAGTCTCATTTAAGGAGAGAAATGAAATAAATGAATGGAAAGTGAAAAATAGTTGTGTTCCCGAGTTTTTTTAAAGAGGGAAATAAAAGGAAACAAAAAAACTTTATGTTTCCGAATTTTTTAAAGGAAGGAAATGGAAAGAAACGAAAGGAAAATTTTCAATAATTTTCCCTTCTAACTTTCCTTTCAAAACGGAAGGAAATGGAAAGAAAAGAAATTAAACACATAAATTTCTTAATTTCATTTTATTTCCTTCGAACTCTGGAACACGAAAATTTGAAACGTATTTTCTTTTCTTTCCATTTCTTTTCTCTCCTTAATTTCTTTTCTCTCCTTAATTTCATTTCTCTTTGTTTCTTTTCTTCCTTAATTTCCTTTCACTTCTTTTATTTCCTTTTCTTTTCTTTTGTTTATTAAATTTATTAATCTCGGGAACACAACGTTAATCTTAATATGTTTTATCTGGATATTGAATATCGTATAACCCTTGTAATTCTTCGACCTTAATCATTGGTTTCTTTGTTTTCACCTTGCAGTAAGACCCTCAATGCAATGATCACAAAGGCATACCCTTTGTGATTAACCGTCTTCAAGTCCCTTGGAGTATATACGTTTAAAATACGTATTAGCATCAGTTTTATAGTGCTTCTTTTCTCCACGAATTAGCAACAATATTATGTTTCCTTTTTTTGTCCTATGTCACCTCCTTGATCAAATTTCCATAGTTTTGATTTCTTCTTGGGTCCTAGAAACTATAATGTTCTTGACCAAAGATCATTGAAAAAACACAAGCCTCCTACTGTGCTGCTTCTACTATTTATCTTCTTTACATGTTGGGCAAAACGAGATTCAACGCTTCCTACTTTAACGAATCTTATATTTAGCGCTTCCTACTTTACTCTGTTTGTCTTATGTATCTCACCTTGATCGATTTCACAAGAATCCACACGAACTTCTTCTTTCACTATGTTTGATTATTACCTCCTGGATACAATCGGTGTTATGTTTTTTTTTCTGGTCTCTTGTTTGTTATTTTTAATATTTGATTCTTGATCTTGACTACACCCAAGTCTTTGATCTCCTGCTTTTCTTCCCGGATATAACCTACACTTTAGCTCTGAGAAGACAAAAGAATTGTTATATCAACACAAAAACACATCGAGAATTTAAAAACAACCCATCTCAAACTCTAAGAATATTATTATAAAAAAACCATACAAAATACAATGATTATAACTCCCTGATTATACTACACTTATGTTAATGTTAATTTAATTAAAACTCAATTAAATATTAATAAACTAATATCAATGATTTTATTGGCTCATTGATTGAATTGACTTAGAGCTTTGACATTCTCTTTTATGTCTATTATAACTTCGTGCTTCGACGAAGGCATTGAAAATATAGTAAAAAAAATTATGTGTATTTTTGGATGAAATTGAAACAACTTATTAAAAGGTAAATTGATGTTTTTAGTATTTTGAAAGAAAATGATTATTTTTTTCAAACCTCAAAGAATAAAATCGAATTTAAGTATTATTTCTTTCTTTCCATTTTTTTATACTTTTGAAAGAAAGTTAGAAGAAAATATCATTAAATCTTTTGTTTTCTGCTTCCATCTGTTAAATAACTCGATAATACAAATATTTTTAATTTCCTTTCATTTCTTTTCCTAATAAACATAGAAAACCATTTTTTCTATTCTCTTCTTTTCTTTTTTTTCTCTCTCTTCTTTTTTTCTCTTCTCTTCATTTCTTTTCAATTTGGAATGATTGATTTTAACATTTATTTTATTTCACATCCTTTTTTCTCCTACTTAAGTATTTAACACAATTTTCTTATTTTCTTCCATTTAAAAAAATCTAAAACACAATTGTTTTTTTTCTTTCACTTCCCTGTTTTTTTTTCTCCTTATATTAACTCGGGAACACAATTCTTTTACTTAATTTTAATAAAAAACTCTAAAACAGAAATATTTTTTTTCATTTCTTTCACTTTTTTTCTCTCCTTCAATGAACTCGGAAACACCATAAGGCACAATAAGAAAAAGAAGAGAAGTTCAAAGCTCGGAGTCAATTTAATCAGCTAGCCGGTGGAATCAAAGAAGATAACAAACATAATAATTAGTTTAAACTTACCCGACTCGATTTTACGTCAACAATAACAGATTTAAAAAATCATGAACATATTTTGGATTGGGTAAGGTTATAGTAAAAAAGATGTTTAATCTAACAAGCCTAAGAAAGATTATGTGTTTGACATGTGTCTTTGTATTGTTTTAAAGAGGATGACATTTTGTCATTGTGTCAAAATAACAGATTATTGTGTCTTATACATTCATTGTGTCAAATATCAGTTTATTGTATCATATATTTTACATCATTTTTTATGTGTATTAATTATTGTGTTTTACGTTGTAGATCAATTTGTGTAATATTTGTCATTGTTTTTATAGATTATGAACCTGTTATCCATCATTGTGTTTTACGATAATAAACTTTCACCAATATATTTTTCAAAACATATAGTGTTTAAGACAACACAACGTGTTGTATTTGTTATTATTTTTTAATACATTATATAAACTTGTTATTAACCATTGTGTTTTACCATTAAAAGTACACAATAATATTATTTCATCAATGTATTTTTCAAAACTTATAATATTAAAGATAACACAATGATCATCAAAAGACATAATTAGACATTTTGTTATTTTGTCATTGTTTTTAATGTATCAGATCAATTATTTGTTAATTGATTATTGTATTTTACGTATTAGAGATATACAACAATGTTATTCTGTCAAAATATTTTTTTTTTAATTTCATCATTTTAGAATTACACAATAGTATTCAGATTAACACAACAACTAACAAAAAGACACAATAAATTGCACTAAAAACACAATGACGAGATATGAGCCTGAAAACGTATTTTTTTATCTGTTTATATAACAATACTCTATTCATTTTAAAGATAAATAAATGTTTGTTTTTATTGTGTGATTTTTATAAAAGTAATGTCGTACATAAAAGTTACGAACGTTTTTAAAAAAATAAGAAAAATTGTAAAAAGTCAACAAAAGTGGTTATTTTTAAAATAGTCCTCTAAAAAACTTTTTCCTACAAATTAATCTCAACTATTAATTAAGGAGATGGATCCTTTTGGATTTCCTTTACATCAACAACGTTTGAAATAATGACAGATTGCTGCTATTTCAATGGAAAAAGAACATGTTCATGAAGATAATAACAACCAATCCATTCAACCATCTACACACTCGTCGCACAAGATAGTTGCCTTACCAACAACAATTGGTCAGGTTCCATCACCAATATTATCAATCAACAATCAAATGGACACTGTGACTTTCAATGGTTGTGATCGATTCAATGGTAGATCAGAGCGTGCGATCCCCTTTTTTCCAACCTCAAATGTACCGAGAAGAGGAGATGGTCGTTTGGATCAGAAATGCGAAAGGGATTCGTTGTCATTATCGTTATCTCTCAATCCCTCATTGTGATCATAACAATGGAGAAGGTATAATCAGTGTTGGCTAAACATTATGAAAAGGAGAAAATAGAGTGATTAGAAGGTAAATTAGTTTTGTACTTCAGTCTATTCTTTTGTTATTTATAGAACAATATTTATTTAGATTATCATTTTGTTTCATGCTGTTTGTATGACTTTACACCTTTATATTGGTATTCCAGCATTTGATACAACAATAGAAGTTGTTTGGTTTTTTCTTTGAAAGTTTTTAATGGTAAAGCCATTTGTAGTTATAGTGGTGAATCGCCCCTTAAAATCAAAGGTTCGAGCTTAGTCTATTGCGGGTTGTTATATGTTAGTTATAATATAGTACATGTTTGAGATTGTTTATTTTTCACATACTTTTGACTTATTAATTTTTAAGAAGTTAATAAGTCAAGAAAATGTATTTAACAGTCCCAAAAAGATTTTTCAAACTTATTTTTCATACATAGTGAAAAGAAGGTTTTGAAAAATAAATAGTAGATTACTTATTAACTTATAAAAACTTCTTTTAGTCAAAATTTCTATATACCCCTATACTACATCTTATTAATCCCTTTATTTTTAAAAACATGTCCTTTTTGGTAATTTGACAACCTTTTAGTTTATAAGCTAATTCAACACTTTTTTTAAAAACACCATTTGAAAAATCATAAATTAATAAGTTTTTTTTTTGTCAAAAATCATTTTCAACCAAAATAAACAATCCTAAATATGACCATTAATTTAAGTATATGTTAGACAGATGTGTTGTTCTATACACAAACGTTGTTTTTATGATGTTGAAGATTGTTACCAACAATCCAAAGTATTCACATTCTATTTCCTATCTCTATAATAATAATAAAAAGCATTATCTTTTCTTTCTTGTTTTCAATTAAAGAATACTTTTTTATACTCTTATCATTAGTTTTTTTATTTTCTTCACTCACAACCATTTTCAAAAATCTTTACAAAATTAGGGTTATTGGATTCTAATAATCACAACTTTCATTTATTGGTGGGGATTAATCTCAACTCAGAAAATATTTACAAACACTTTCAACTTTAAGCTTATTTTCTTCTAACAATATCTTACTAACTGAGAGTTAACATCGTTAGTTTTTTGATCACGTGAACTACTTATATGATCAAAACACTAAGTAAAAATTTGATATCAACCATCAAGTCCGTCAATGTGAAACTTCCATACCCTGAAAACCGTCAATCTCCATGTTCTGATCTGAACCACATGATTCGTTGGAGGTAGATTTTAGGTGACGAGGGAGACTAGACATTGGGCAGTGGCGCGGCGATGAAGTTGAAAATTAGCTCAAAGCTAGCCCAAATTCACAAAAAATAACGATTGTTAACTCTCAATTAGTAAGGGATAATTAGAGGAAAATAAGTTTAAAGTTGAGAGTGTCCATAAACATTTCCTGGTTTACGATTAATCATAACCAATAAATGAAAGTTGAGATCATCAAAATATAATAAGCCAAAAAATAGAAGTTTGAACAGTGTTTTCCGAAAAAAAGTGATTGAACATTACGTTTTCTTTTTCCTCACTCACAACCATTTACAACCATGCCATATAAGATAAAGTTTACACTCAAATAAATTTAAAGAACAAAACTTGAATGCTTTAATAACATATTGAACATGAAGTCTACACTCAAATAAATTTAAATAACAAAACTTGAATGCTTTAATAACATCTTGTTTATTGTGTTAGTGTGATACAAGAGCAATATAATCTTTTCCTTTTTACTTTTTTAGATCAAACTCTAAAAGTATGATCTTTTGAACAGTAGTCAGTAGCGGTGTTTACCGACCAACTAAGCACGTCATGTGTTCCTATTAAGCCATTCATCTCGTGAACAAGGGGATCTTTTGAACAAGGCAATTTAAAGCAAACATTAACAATTTGCATACATTTTTGTTGTTAAACCTGAGATTAAAGAATTTATTATAACAACAAATCATACATATCAATGGCGTAAATAATAATCTAATGACTCCCAAAACATAGATGGGTTCATTTTCATAGAATATCAAGAAAGAGGATGGTATACATTAGAAAACCACAAGTAATAAAAAGCCTCAAACAAAATTTTCAACCAAAAAAATTCCAACAAATTCACAAATTACAACACTTGTACACCACACCACCCTCCATCCCTATAAGCCAATAAAAATGGAGTAATTAACAAAAAATGACCTGTTTCCATGATATTACTATGATACATATACCATATTCAACTCAAGTGGCCTCAATGCTTCTAAAACTATCTCTTGAACCGTACGATTGCGTCTACAAACCTCAGAAAGCTCTTCGATTGGATCCGTCAAACCTTTGATATCTACACCCGATGCTGCATCTGATATCGCCTGCAAAAATCTTGATTTTTCCATGTCTGTGACTGCAGAAGCTGGAAGCAAAGACACACTCTGTTTTGCCCACTCAAGAGCTTTAGCTCCGTATGCTCGTGATAGTGCCAGTAGTGCGTATGCCACCTGTTAAAAACGTGTTTTATTAAAAGATATTTGGAAGGAAGAAAAGTGTAAACAGAGTTTTACCGTTTCTAATCTTGAACTTGGGAGAGCTCCGGTTGCAGCTGCAATTAAGATTCGGGTAATGCTAGCACCTCGAGGCACAATAACACCATCCCTTATGGTAATAAACTGTTGACCTTGACTAGATTTTCCCAGATCAAATATGTCAGATAAGAAGCTTAGTATAGAATTTGACGCCTCCCTGCATACGCCAAATATTACTTTAGTGCAAACATATTCACTCATAACAAAGATCAAAATTCAGGACATAAGAAACACTACATAGCATGCTTTGTCAATAAAGTCTTATTTTACTGTTTAAGTTATCAGAATTTTAAAAGAAATCAAATAACCTGTGTTGCACTGTGATTCCAATCATGGAGCAATCCACCAATGATGGGAATACTGGAGATGGGAATAGCAAATGCGGGCAATATCGGATGCATCTCGATGCCAGCAAAAAACAATCATCTGCTATATCTGGCCGAGAAGTGAAGTCCTAAATATAATAATATAGATTATTCAAGATTAAAAGTATATTATTACTTTCTGTTATGGGGAACGAAACCAGACCTGGATTTTTGTAAGCAAACATGCTGTGTTGCTAAATAGAGATTCGATTAACACTTTCAGGTAGTCGGCACAAGAAGGATCAGATCCAAATATCTGGAAGTATTGTATCCAATAAATACATTTTTGTTGTTTGAAAATGAAACTTTAAAAGGTGAGTAATTACCTTTATAACTTCACTAGAGAGATATAAGAAACATGGTTGATGGTGTTGTTTATACAGCCCTTGTATCTCTTCAAGCATTGCTGCAATTGTAACTCCCATAAACCGTTTAGATGTTCGCACCTTCATAACACCATTTATTTAATTGCAATAATCATAAGCAAAAAATAAGTATAATTAAATAAAGCATATAGATTGAACTCACAGCGTGTTTACAGGCACGGCAAAGGGATTCCATTGTACGCATATCCCAGGCACGACTGCATATTCATCAATCATAAGTTTGTATAGTATATTAATAAACTCCCCACTGTTTAAATGTACGGTGAAAACAACCCGTCTACATGGGTAAGAAATGGAAATACTAACATGTCAAAGATGGCTTTGAAAAGTGGCCAAAGTCTTTGAATTGCATCCGCAACGGCTTCTGGATTATTTACATATCTGCAAATTATTTATTACTTTGAATTATTTTAACCATTGTATAAAGTTAAACTAGTTACTTGAGAAAATAAAATTTTATGATACCTAAATATATTCGTGAGCCGGTCAATATGAACAGTGATTTCACGTGCAGGTTTTTGACCCAATACAAGGGGACCCTGATTTATCACTTCCTGCTTGTGGACATAAAATTCAGTATAAGATAAGCTTACTTAGAGGTGCCAATTTCGACACGGATGCCTTTTAATGAATCCATACGGGTTATGTTTTATCTCTAAGGGGTCGAATGACAGTCTCTTAGATCATATTATCGAACAATATTATATTGTTACTGATATAATCATATGACACTAACAATTTATAATAAATAGATAAATAGGAATACGGATGACAATTTAAGTGTTTCGTTGACCCAACCAAGCCCATTTTTGACGCATTGCCCAATTGCCACCTCTAAGCATTGTTACCGTTCTCTTTCCATTCATTTATTTCTAGATTAGTCAAACCTGTAAAGATGCAACAGCAGGTATGCAAAGTGCCTCAAGGGCTTTCTTAGCCTGGTCTGGAGGAAGCTCAGTGATAACTATACTGCAACAAATGATTTATGAGAACTTTTTGTCCTTTTATAATTAGAAGTGACTAAATTTTGGAAAATCATAGTGATACCTTAAGGCTTCAACCAGATGCAAAGAATCTTCAGCAGCCACTTTAAAAGAGCCTTCCCCGGTCATTGCCCTTTGATAAATTTGAAAAAGCCCGTCTAAGGATCCATGGAGCTTTTTCCCACAATCTAGAATGATACATTAATATGTTGTTAAATTATTATGACGAAATCAGAATATTACAAGTGTCCCACGATCCATATAAATGAGTTATAATATTGGACACATACATTACTAAGAAGTGAAAATGGGACACTTTAACAAAGAAACAAAGAAATGACTTGAACTTAAGAGATGGAACAACTCTCCAGAGTCCAGAGTCCTAACAATGAGTTATAATATTGGACATATACTTTACTACACATCAAATATTCAATGAGTTTTCTCAAATCAAGCATAAGTAACTTATAACCCCAAGCCCTATTTCTTTTAGATTTCCAACAAATCATAATCTATTAAATAGGTGTTTGGGGTTGCATTTTGAAAAAGTTTATGTGATATGGCCGAGTTGGAACAAGATAATCAGGTCTAATAAAATGAGCTGTAGAAAATACTGTTCCCGGATGTTTATTTCCTTCGATATTGCAATAATCTGATAGTCAGCTGTATGAGGGTTTACCAACTACGATTACTTGAAGATTAAAGGGGTAAAATAGACCCTAAAATTATCTGATAATCAGAATCAAATTACCTACACCCAAACACTCAAAAGTGATAATCTACGACACAATAATAGATGATCGGTTTGATAACACAATATCAAACACCACCTAAAACTACTACTGGTATTCCTTATCTTTTTTATTAGAACAGCAAACTCGCACTGTCTAACCTACTTCTAAATCTACACCAATCTCCACATGGGACTAGAACCCTCAACCACATGAAGAGAAACAACTTTACTACACACCAAGATACTGCTAGGCTACAAGCCCTTTGGTAATAAATCTTATCTATAACATAAATACTAGCAATTTATCTATAGACTATGAATTCCACTAAGAATACTCCAATAAAATGCATTTATACCATCACAGATATGTCTGAAAGCCAAGGCAGCAGCTGCAGCAGAATCTTCAGACATACTCATCCCACTCACAAGAATATCAATGACTGTGGGCAAAAAAGAAAGTCCACTTGGTGCAGCATCAAGCCATTTAGAATAAGCTCCAACAGTCAAACATACTGAAAAATAAATAAAAAGATGTTTAAAACTTGTGTAAATTAGTTCACTTAAATATATTCTTCATTGAAATATAATGATACTGCTAGAAATAGATAACGTATATAACCTGTCTGAAGTAGTAGTGATTGATGTGGAAGTTTTGGAAGCAACGACATAATCTGTCCAAATCAATGAACAAGTACAAACAAATTATAAATTTTTTTATTGAAACTAAACGGGTCAAGTCAACAATGGGTCAAAGAGTTAATCACATTGTAGCTGACTTTACCTGAGGCATAACTTCTGGTTCAGTGATGGGAACAAGATCTGATATGGCCCTGATGCAATATAGTTGAGCCTCTGAAGGTCGCCAATCCATCATATCACCATTTTGGGGCCCACTTAGAGCCTGAACATCATTAATGAAACAACTTAGAATTTAATATAATTCAACTTATTCATTTACACTTCAAATTTCCAATTTCTTCTAAAGATCTTTGAGTAATTGTCATAACTTTATAAATTGGACGATTGTTTATAAAGAAATTACTAACACATAACTAACCACTTTTGAGTGCGATTTACATGGAATGTTTGTTTGTTTTTATAACTAAGCACTTTTAATATAAATGAATAATGCTAGAAATTCTTAATCACAGGGAGAATATAAGATAAGATAGTATGAACCTTTAACATAATAAGGTATATATTGTACCTCAACAAGCTTCATGTATAAAATTTTAAGTGTCACTTCACCTCCCAAAACTAAGGCTGCATCAGTTAAAACATCCGCAACATCTGGATATCAAATAGCATGTCAATACAACACGGTTATAATAATTGAAGAATGTTGATCAGAAAATACTAAATATGAATTAAAAAAATCATTGGATGATGAATGGATACCATATCTTGTTTGTTTGAAATCCTTTTGGTCCTCTTTTGAAAGTTCTGAGTAATCCTGTGGATACTGGACTCTGCAACTAACCTGTTAACAACAAAAATACAACCTAATTATAGAAAAAATAGAGCTCAATATTAATATATCTCCCTTACAAAGTTTTAGAAAAAATTGAAAGATTACATTTTCTTAAAAATATCTCACCAGGGATACAAGAGTTTCATATGATGAACGGAAAACCTGCACCCGTCTATTTCTCTCTGCTTCTATTAATGATTCATTACCAAGTGATAGATATGATTCTCTGAAAGATAATTAAATTATTGTACAAAAGATTATCTTTAATAAGAAAATATAGTGAGAAAATGAAAAGGAGTCACCTTTCTATCAAGCAAATCTGAAGATTGTGCCAGAAATTAAATGTCATGGAAGCAATATCATATTCCGGATGGGCAGCAACTTCTAGTAGCGCATGTACAATCAACAGTGACTCGTCTGAACCTGTACATGATAATGGTATTAATTTGATGATCAGATCAACATGTGTATAAAGTTCAATATTTTCAACAACCAATTATCAAGTATCATACCAGTTGCAATCAATTCAACATAAGAATCACCCATATCAGCAAATAATCGAGCAATCGCCTTAACATCTTCCTCATCCTAAACCAAGATTTAATAAGAACTAGCGAAAAAAGAAATTATGAAAAACTGGAGGGAGGTGATAAGCCAAATACCTTTGACGGATCTCTAAGTTGTGGCTTCAAATTCATAACCTGTGGCACAATAATTTGAATTAAAGGCATCTGAACAGAAAATCCATCCAAGTTTCTTGCAGATGTGTAATGTATCAATTCAGAAATGACTGCAAATGAGCAACATAAAAAAAGAAAAAAAAAGATAACATTAGAAACAAGTGTGCAAAGATCAACTTAATGAACACATTGGAAATTAAACCGAATTCAATTTCAATATATAATATTCAGGTTTTTGTTCTGTATTACCATTCACAGCTGCCTCTGAAAGCACATCAGAAGTTAAGCTAGACAGAGCTGTTAGCACCAATGGGTGTGTAGCAAGAACAGATGTAGGGATACTATAAGCAACAAAATATCAAGTAATAAACAGCATTAAAATAAAAAGGATATATTGGTGTTTTAATTAAACTCAATTAATCAATGACATGAAAAGCATACCTGTGTCGTAGCCGAAGCCAAGATGCAAAAGCTTCCAGAGCCTGAATGCCAACTTATGGTTAAAATTTCACAGAACAAGAATGACTAACGAGAAGAAATAAGTCAAGAGAATGTTAACATTCGCGGTTTTAGCCCCTTTTCTACAGATTTTCCACACAAATTGTACAATGTGAAAAAAGAATGAAGGGAATTTGATGTAAATATATTATTTATAGTTTAGAAATTTGTCCAAACACAACCTATTGATTAAACATTTTTTAAATGACAACCCCAAACCTAATCATTTTTGTTTCGAGTTGGGCCAGGAATTGCCACCCCTAACTATATATATAAAGTATAAACATATATGAATATATGTGTATGTATAATTATAGACTAGAAAAGAATGGGAAAAGAGAACACGTCAAGAATAGTATTCAATAAATGAATAACTTGTTTCATGCGAGTACAAGAGAACACGAAATCCCACCTGTTCTTTTAGATCTGGAATATTTAAGCATGCAGTCAAAATACCAAGAGCAACATCCATTGTAGAGGCAAGTTCATCTTCAAACTTCCGTCGTCTATCAGGACGAGCTGCTATTTTGTAGTTAAAGACTTCCTGATTTTAAATATATTATATATCAATTACATTCATGATAGCATTTATGACATCTGCTGAAAGACAATATCTATATGAAAGTGCGTACCTCAGGTAAGACTCTAAGAAGCTCCAAGAAACTTGGAACGATATCCGGATGTGAACTCATTTCATCTCTAAGCCACTTCATTATGCCACCATCTCCCCAATCTTCAGGAGGGACTTGAACAGCCAATGCAGCGACCGCAAGGCTGATCTATATAACAATACACCTTACAATTGCAAGTTAGAACGAAGTGTGTGTGTAGGTGAGTGGGCAGGTGGGTGAGTGTTTATGTAAAAAGTTGTAAACAGTTACAGTACCTGTGTTCTCACTTTAGGTGGGCCCTTGTGAAATGTTTTCAATAAGTTCTGTGGTAAATATTGGAACACCAACTATTAAACCCCTTGCATATTTAAAATAAGCGTAGAACTATATACTCACGTTTAATGAATCACGTAAAGAACGAAATGCTTCAGAAGGCAACTCTTCCAAATCTCGTTGCACCTGTTAACAGAAATAAGTTGCACCGCATATAAATCAATGTAAAATGTATTTTAATCATGATAGCTAAAAGTAAAATTCAAGGCATAAAGTCTGGAGATAGTACATAAGAATACCTCCCTTGATTAAAAAGGCAAGGATGAATAAATTACCTTACTTCTCAGAGTTTGTGAGCAAAAAATCAGAGTCTCTACGTTACTACTTGCATCATGAAGCAAATTATCGGAAACCTACACAAAATTGAACAAATGTCAATTAAAGTAATTTAATTTAACTGACATGTTAGAGTCAAATAAGATCAACTCTTATATTACTATTAAGCCCACAAAACAAATGCCAACTTATCTGATCTAACTTGATTCAACCACAAGAAACTAAAAGGGACTCATCATATTGGACCATAAATAATAGAAACCTAACTTTCAAAATTAGAATATATATATATATATATATATATAAATCATTGTTTTAGACGATGCATATGTAGAAAGCCCTTTTTTCTAGTATTTACTGGCGAATTTTATCTTTCTATAGTGGAGATAGTCGCACGTAATGACAGATCACGGCCATATTATTAAAAGCTTGTGGTAAGAATGGGTTTCGTTCGAGCACTCGAAAATAATATTCCAAAGCTTTCGCGTGTTCTCCGTTACTTGATACATACATATATATATATATATATATATATATATATAAAAATCGTTGTTTTAGACGATGCAAACTATACATAGACACCAATTATCAAGCAACATTAAAAAATCAGGCCTTTTGATAATAGCAACACTATAAAGATTCATGGCCTACAAAACAAAAGTGGGATTTTAGATTTCCTTAATTTGGCGCCACTAAAAACCAATGTAGTGATAGAAACAAAATTCAAATTCAACCATCTGATGAAATAGAATGCGCACCCACTAAGCATCTCATTCGGTAGAAAACAAAACAATACTTATTCAAATTAGAAAAACACAACTTGATAAACTGTAAAATAAGTGCTTCTAGCTTCTGCTATGGTGTTACAATCCTTCAAAAAATCCTTAATTTGTCATAGCAACTAACACCATTATATCCTTAGGGCACTCCAGAGCTAAAAATTTGAGTGAAAGCATATAGCTTACACCTTACAAATTTCACTCTATGGATAAAATTACAAGTTATAACGCCCCTATTTCGTTTGACAGATGAATTTTTCAAGAAATTTAACACTACAAACCTATTCCCAATCAAATCAACGGCAAATCAATCACACTCCATCCTCAATACTTCACCAAAACCTAAATAATCATTCAATACAAATCACTACTGATTTAACCCCTTTACACCAAATTGACCATTCAATCAATTAAAACACACACACACACGAATCAGATTGAAATAATCGAACTCAATCATCAGCATAATAATCACACCTGCCAAGCATCAATCGTCCTTTGAAACTTCTGCAGCCACTGATCAGCCTGAGAGCGAACGGCGTCATCTGGGTGATGATAGAGTGCGTTCAATGCCTCTTTAACAACGTTCTCGAGCGCCATAAATCCCCAAATCGAGGATATGGGTATTGCACCAAATTGAAATCAAGAAACAGGGTTTTGTTGATTCGTGTGTGTTAATGGTGATAATAATAATAATTAGAAGATGGGTGTGTGTGTGTGTGTGTGTATCGATTGATTGTATAATGTATAGTGAATGTGGGTGTGTGTTGTGATGATGTTTTGGAGGTTTTTGGCGCCCGTGTGTGTAGAGTTTTCAAGGGTTCTTGTTGCAAATTGGGGTTGTGTTGGAGGATGTTAATAAGTGATTATCAGCCGTTTGATAGATCTGATCTTGTGTGTTTCATTCGTTTCGTCTGACAATCAGTCAATCATATAGTTCAAATTATCGGGTCGGGTAGGGTCGACCATTTTACAAGATTTAAGTCCAAAACCCGATTATTAAGACAACTCATTTTTCTCGACGGCTAACTAATAAAGTCCGGCCATCCGGAATACTCAATAACAAAAAGGAATTTCATACGCCTGCGAACACTACAAACACAAACGACACTGGATATCCAACCAACCAGCCATCAATTTCAAGAAAAACTCTAACTCACAACACCTTTTTGCTACCGGTAATATTCGAACTCACAGTTTTTTTAGAAAAAGTCATAAGGCTACCACTCAACTAAATGATTGGTGGTAGACAACTCATTTATCAAGAAAATAAAACATGTAGTTAAACGTTGTCAATGTGTTAAAGTGATGTCTTTTTTCAGAATGATGATAGTTTAAATCTTGTTACGAGTAAATAGTATATATTTACGAGTGTAGAGTATATTAGTGGGTGTATGAGTTTGTTGGTTGAAAAAGTTAAGACAACTCACTTTCTTATCTTGTTTAATAAAAATGATATTGGATTTTAATAATCCAAACTTTTATTTATTGGTCGAGATTAATCCCACATCGGGAAATATTTAAAAGCACTCACAACTTTAAGTTTATTTTCATCCAATCATCCCTTACCAACTGAGAACATTGTTAGTTTGTTGGTGACATTGATTACTTATATGGTCAAAACATTACACAGAAAGTTGAAATCAACTATCAGGTCCGTCAATCGGAAACTTTTACATCCTAAAAATTTGTCAATTTTCACCTCCCGGTCTGAACCACTTGACTCATCAAAGGTAGATTTCTGGTAGCGATGAAAGCTAGACACCGAAAACGAACCTAACAGAGGTTGGACGCTGCAGAGTTGAAAAATGATTCAAAACTAGTCTCATTTCATTAAAAAAACTAATGGACGTTAACTCTCCGTTAGTAATGAATCGTTGGAGGAAAAATAACTCAAAATTAGGAGTGTCTGTAAACATTTTCTAAGTTGAGATTAATCCCGACCTATTAAAAAATTAGGATTATTAAAATCCAATAACCCTTCATAAAAAGAAAACTTAAATCCAAAGTTTAATATGTTAAACTCTTTACATGAAAAGCTCCGAACTTAGTTTTAATAGTGAGGTCTCTAAACAAGTTTAAATTTTGTGTGCTGGAGAAAATTAATTTCCAGATGTTATGTGGAAAATTTTATAGTAAACGATTTTGATCAGTTTAAGAAGTAAACTTTTTTCGCAAGTTCAAGCATTATAGAAAAATTTAATGAATTTAATATCTCAAAATTGGAATGAGAAAGCTTGTTGATTTTATATGTTATTGGAAAAAACATAACAAACAATATTATTGTATTTAACAAATTTAATTTGATCATATTTTCGTCAAACTGATTTTAATTCTAAATTCCCTGATAAGAGTGCTATAAAGACATAACCTTTTATTTGTTAAATGACATTTATTAAGTGTAAAACTTCATTGATATATTACAAAACTGTGCTGATAAATGAAAATATATATAAAAACATGATTAATTACTAAATCGTGTTAAACACGTGCTTTTCAATATGATTATGTTTTATAATTTCATAGATTGCAAGCTATGCCATTTGTAACGTTATGACATAGAAAAGTGACATAATGTTTGTGTTTGTGTATACGGTAGACATAAACAAAATATAGGTGTATTAATTTTTTTGTATGTTTATATATAGAAATATGTTTTTTTATATATATTATCTTCTTTAGACTTTAGATGGTGGTTCCTTAAAATGAAATGTGGGTTTGGGCGGTTCCTTTAACTGAAAGCAATGGCAACAAACAAGAGATGGTGGTTTGGTTTCTAAGATGTTCGGTTAATTTGATCTTTATGTTACTTTAGGTGCATTGCTTTTTAATTTTATAATTGAGCAAAAATGTGTAAAAGTCATTTAAAAACTTTAAAAAAAATTTCATTTAATCTGTTTAGTTGAGTGAGTTTAGTTTTCACATGTTTTGGTGAAATACTTGTATATCGTATCATTCATTATACAATAATACTAATATATATGTACTCATTAATTTATTTGACGAGTTATATTATACGCTTTGGTATAAAACATGACTAATTAAATGGCTATAGCTTAATTCATAGTTGGTATCAACGGGATTTCGTTTGAGTTTTCTACTGAAAAATAAAAACAATATTACACATATTAGTAATAAAGATTTAGAATTAATTAAAAGAATAAAAAATATATATTTATTTATTAGGTGAAATAAAAGAAATATAAAAAACAAATGATAATAATAAATATTTATGAAATACATATAAAATGAATAACGGACTTATTTGTTAGGTAATTGACGCCCTCCTAGATTCACTTATCATATATAGGTACACTAGGTTAATAACCCGTATAATACAAAAGTTGAATAAGATAAAATGTTGAACAAAAAGCAGAGGTTAATAACGTGATATAGTCATGGATTGAATAAACAATACAACGTGAAGGCTAATACATGTTAATAATAAAAGTTCGCTACGTTTGATTTTTGTAATATGTAAAAGCAAACATGAAACAACGCATTTAGCAGATAAAAAACGAAGAATTATAAAAAATAGTAGATATTGACATTATCAATGATAAAAATATTTACAAATGTTTATATACTTTTTTGTATATAAGTTGTGGCCGTAGTAGGAGGTGGTTGGCGGTGGCGATCATAGGCAGTGGCAAGGGAGTGGGAACGGGGAGGGGTTGAGGTGGAGATTAGAATCTAGAAAAAAATTTTGAGTATATTATATTAGTCCATATATTAAAAAATCTAAATGCTCTTCAAATTATCAGAAAAAACTAACGGTATCAGTTGGTTGGAATTAAGTGACACAGATCAGAAACCATAAAAAGTAAAATTAAAGTTTTGAAACCTTTGGATGAAAAAAATTATTTGAACCATACTACCGGAAATAAAAACAAAGTTTACTCTAATTTTTAATATAGAATCAAACCGTTTCAATACTAACCATAATCGTATGTACAAAATTCCTATTGCACTGTGGGAGTTCCCTGGTTCTTTTGCTAACTTTAGATGTTAAATGGTAGTTCGTAAATCAGAATATTACCTTATCAATACGTGTGATATGATGTCATATATGCATGTTTTTATGCACAATTACTTTTTGTTTGGCCTAACCCTCCATTTTAAAGTAATACACATAATAACTATTGAATTTTATAACAGCAAAATCCAATTTTATTAAAAACAACTACAATACTAGCGATATGTTATATTGTAGTAGTCATCAAGTACAAAGATATCCAAAGATAAAAAAATTAAACATTCTTCCAAATTTATAATTAACATACTGGTTATGTTCATATACGACAACACCTTGATCTTCATGATTAGTCTCCCCATTGGTGGTTTTTTTACTTTTTGCAACTAACGGACATCAGAGATACAATATGTATATGTATGTATGTATGTGTGTGTGTGTATATATATATATATATATATCATGGTTATGTTTTAATGCTATCATTTATGTTTGAAAGTTGTAATGTTTTGTCATTTGTTCTAGTCTATACTAAATCTTGCAGCATTGGTCTCAATACTCTTCTATGTGGCACTAGAGTTATAACAGAGATTCATATTAGCTTACGTTTTTTTTTTTTTGCAAAATTCATTGTCATATATTATGTTTTATCTTTCACCTTAACTATTTTCTAGTAATCTAATTCGCTTGCGTGCGGAGAGATTAAAATTTAGCTTGAGAGGCCCGAAACAACTCTCTTTCTCAATCATGACAAGTAATGCAAGAGACCGTAGATGACCATGAGAAAAAAATTTGTTAGAAAGTAAGCTAATAAATAACTTCAACTTGTCATGCTGCCTAATCTTCATAACTTAAAGTGACATAACTGGAAAAGCTCTAGATTGCATATGGCCATGAAAAAAGAATGTTAATATATAAACTATTGAAAGTAACTTCAACCTAACTATCTTATATTGCCTATAACTAGTTTATTCAAGTAGCAAATGAAAATTTGGAAAAACTACTAAACGACCTAATCTTAGTTAAGGATCCATCATTACATTTCTCATGTGTGGCTAGGTCACAAAAATCAGCCTCACCTGTAATTAGTTAAGATGATAGATAAAACCTAACATACAAATAAAAAAGTTAAAGAATACCACATTGGACTTTTTGAAGATAGTGGACTAGCAAATATGATTCCAATTTAATAAATATAGAAAGTTATCACTCATTTGCAGCTTGTAACATCCAATCTGAAACTAATCGGGTGCCAGATAGAAAGGTGCCGAGACCAATGCTGAAATATTCAGTAAAAATTAAATAGATCATAAATGAATAAATATAACAACTATTGGATACATGACAAAAAATAAGAACTTAACGATGAAGTGGATACGTAATTTTTCCCTGGTTTGCGCATTTCATGGAAGATTAAAAAATAAATAAACACCCAAAGAAGTCTTCCTAGCTACACCAACTTCTCAAATTGTGAAAGTAAAAACCTAAAAGAACTAAAAAACAAGAGTCCACATGAGCAAAAGGGCTTCCATAGACTTATCTCACAATCGCAAATGCTTCTTCATGGGTGCATAATGTCACAGACTGATTTGTTCAGCTCATGTGCAGTACTTAGATCCTTTCTAAGTGGATGTTTGATAGCCTCTTAATCAGCCTCATAATGGTTCAGATGTCTGAATGTTTCAGCACTTAATAGTTCAGACTGTTTGTTTCACCAGCACATGTCTGAATGTTTAAGACATTTACCTCTGAATGGTTAAGCATTATACTAATGCTGAATGGTTAAGAGGTCTAATGCTGAATGGTTAAGACATATTATCTGAACTGGTCATATATTTGTCTTGAATAATTAAACTATATACTAGCTCTTAAATCTTAATAGTTCAGACCTCTTAATGGTTCAGCACTTAAACATTCAGGAGTTGCCAAACAGCCCCTAAGTCAGACTTTTTGATCTTGAATGGATGGTTTATGCAACAGAAGTACACCTGGCAAAATGGGCGGGTTGGGTCGGGTCGGGTGGTGGGTCAAGATGGGTTCGGGTCGGGGCGAGTTCGGGTCGGAACGGGTTCGTGTTAGGAACGGGTCAGGATGGGTTTGGGTTAGAATGGGTTCGGGTCAAGACGGGTCAGGTTGGATCGAAAAAATACAAAATTCTCTATTTCCAATAAAATCATGCATTTGATCACAACTGGCAAAATGGGCGGGTCGGGTCGGGCAAGGTGTTGGGTAGAAAGGATTCGGGTTAGGATGAGTGGTACGGGTCAAGATGGGTCCATTTTCTTTGTTTGCATTATCATTAGTTTAATTTGATCGATGGGTATACTCGTACGCAAAATAAATCATTTGGAATCACAAATTTTGTTTTAATGGTGTTTCGCTTGTGCATCTACATGATAAGTGTAGCATCCACGCAATATTTTTTTTCTCTCTCAATTTAACGGTGTTACGCAGTAGGCGGCGGTGGCAGTCAGGAGTATAGGCGGTGATTGGAAGCTTGTAGTCGTGACTCGTGAGTAATGAGTTTTGACGACGTTATGATGTTAGAAGTTTTATTAAGATAGCAACCGAACAAAGTGTTAGGTTGCTCGACAAACCACCTTACAATCTGTTACGATCCATTTCTAGTTTTAATTCGACCCATCTTGATCCGTTGATAATCTCACTTACCCATATTGACTTATTTTTAAATTTTCTCATGTCCAACATGACCTGTGAGGTCATTATAAAAAACCCATATGAACCCAAAATTTGATATACGTGCTAACTTTTTCAGGTATAAACGGAAGTCTTTGTATGGAAATGTTAGATTTGTAGTACGCAAGTAAGATGATTGTGGTATGTGATTACAACACAAGTAGATTGCTTGTATTACTAGTACACAAGTACAATGCTTTGAGTTACAAGGATCTTGGGTGTGTGCAAATGAGGCACCATTAACCTAATTATACTAGTTTTATGACTTCTAGATTGTTCTATATATAGATATGTCTTTACTTAATTTCTAAGACTAGATATTTTACATGAATCTCTTTAGTTTTCTTCATGATCTTTCCAATGCTAAACATTATAGTGTTTTCTAGAGATTTCCGAGGTCCTTTAGGGCTGCACTTGTTAGTTCTTTATGGCAACCCTTTAAGCAACATTTATTAGAGAGTTGCGCGGGACATTCTAGAGCCTTCCTATGTTGTCATGTTGCTGCAGAATTGTGTGGATTGTTCCGGAATCTTCCGGGAATCCTTGTATGCTTCGAAAGGGCCCTAATCACTAGATCTGTATTTTGGCGGGTCGTGACAATAAGTTGTCATGAACAAATCAAAATATGTAAATAACTCATGTGTACATGTGCACTTGTTAATGTATATAGCATATATGTAGTACCAAGCAATACAAAGAAAATGGGATTTTCAATTTCTCACCATGATATCGTCAAAAACAGTGACAAGTAGTCAAGTTTGCAGAAATATGAGTTCATGAAACTCATAATTGCATCATTGAACAAGTTGTAAGGGAGCACCCCAAGGATTTACACAGTACCTATTTGTGATTTGATTAATTTGGTGGTGGTTCTATCACCAAAATAATAATAATAATAATAATAAAATACTAATATTATTATTAGGGAATCAGAAGTAGGAGGAAGATGAAGTGTTGTTAGGTCACCTTAGGGCCATACATACGGTTGCCGGAAGTTTCACGGGTGAAGTCGTCAGAAACGTGAAGGCGTTGAGACGGCAGAGGCATTGCGGTGTTTCAGGCCGGCGAAAGTATGTAAATTTTTAGTTAGATAGAAGAATATGTATTTCTCTAAATATAGTACTAGAAAAGTATACTTTTTTAATTATTTATTTTTTAACTCAACTGATACGCATATTATAATACATCACAAATAATTTACACTAATAAAACTAAAACCCATGGGAGTATATATAACAACTATGTATTAACTATTTCACCCAACATATACACTATTTTTTATATGATACGTAAGTTCTTATATATGGGTTAAAATTTTTGATGATAAGTTAAAAGTTTAAACCATGTTATTTTTACTATCACCTTCAAAAGAAAGGTCGGTGGGGTTTCCCATCGGCCTTTCTTCCCCTTCAACTTTTATTCTTTACACTTTTAGCCTTTGATACTTTTTAAAAACTTTGTAAGATGTCATTTTAACCTTCTTAAGTTTTCAAACTTTCGAGTTTACTCCTATGCAATATAAATTCAGGTCCGTCTACATTTAGACATGATAAGAAACGACTCAGGCCAAATATAAAGTGTTTTCAAATTTAACTCGATACACATTAAGACTGTCTACGTTTCGGCATACGTGTATGTTTTGACGTTAACTTTGTTCAGAAATGGGTTGGATCAAATATAAAATGTTTTAATGCTTCTTTTTATGTACGATTTGAGCTGACCTACGTTTCAACATTGGTTTTTTTGGAAACACGTTGGGTCAATATAATACTTTTACATTTACAATACGTTTGGACGTAAATTTTATTCGAAAAAGGTCGGAGCGATTGTAAGTCTATGTTTCAACATTAATTTTGTTTGAAAACGAGTCTGGTCGACTGTAGTCTATACTTTATCACGTCACGTACGATGTCGCGACAACGCGCGACGGGCTATAAACATAGATCCTCATTACTAATTGAATCAAAATGATCTCTGTATTGATGAATAAAATTTCGAATGGATAAATTAATTGACACATTTGAAGAAATCGATGTTTAAAAAACTTTATAAAATGTCACTTTTAACCCCCTTAAGTTTTTTTTTTAATTTTCGAGTTTACCCCATATGCAATATAAATTCAGGTATGTTTACGTTTAAACATAATTAAAAACGACTCGGGACAAATATAAAATGCTTCCAAGCTTAACTCTATACACTTTAAAACTGCATACGTTTTGACATACGTTTATGTTTTGACGTAATATTTGTTCAAAAATGAATTAGGTCAAATATATAACGTTTTCGTACTTATTTTTATGTACGCTTTGAGTTAGCCAACGTTTTGACATTGGTTTATTTGAAAACGCGTCGGGTCAATATAATACGTTTATATTTACTATACGTTTGAACGTAAATTTAGTTCGGAAATGGTCGAAGCGATTGTAAGTCTATGTTTCGACAATAATTTTGTCTGGAAAATAGTTAGGTCAAATATTAAACGTTTTTGTTCAATAGTATGAATTCCGGTTACTTTACATATTGACATAAAGTTAGTTCCGAAACGAGTCGGGTCGACTGTAATCTATATTTTATCACGTTACGTACAATATCGCGACAACGCACGACGGGTAATAAACCTAGTTTAATACTTAAGATGCTAAGGGTATTCTATATTTAAAAATAACTAATTAAATTAGATTATATGAATTTCACTACTGAGTTAAAAGAGAATTTGTGCGGCACGTTGTGGCGGGGTTGTATGATAAGATCAACAGGTTAGTTATGGCTGTGGTGCGTCTACAAGCTCCATGACGCTCATGCTCCGGTAGCACTAATATGGTTAAATGCATAAAATGAACGTACTATGTGTTTTAATTTTTTATATTAAAACATGAAAAAGCAACATTATGCATTGCACGTATCTAAAATTTTGAGAAAAGTAAATTAAATTGAAAAATACATAAAAAATATAATTAAGAAGTGTTAATTGTAAATGAAAATACACAAAAATAGAAAATATAAGAATAAAAAACAATCAAATAATATAAATAGAATGTGAGGTTTGTGCCCAAATCTCGAGTTACTAAATTGGAATACTTTAACCATTTCAACACATACAACTGTTATGTGTGTGTCTCGTATAGAATGTATTTAACCGTAAACAACAAAACAATCAAGCGGAAACACCGACTTTTATAATTGAGTTTGTATCGTACATAGCATTCTTGAATCTAAATTTGGATTGTAAACATCATTAACCCGTTAGATAATCTATGGGTTTGATGCCCCATGAACACTCTTCAATCAAATCATTATGTTATATGCGAAAATTTTAGAATTTGTGTGTTAATGTGTAACATCTCGTATTTTTGTTAACTAAAAGTTAATTTTTGTTAAATCTTATAAGACCTATTTATTCTATTTATGAAACTTGGTGGGCTATTTATGTATAATTTCTTATTTAATTTAAAGTTTCTAAGTTATTTAAATAATAATAATAATAATAATAATTATTATTATTATTATAATATTAGTAATAATAATAGAATAGTAATAACAATAATAATAACAATTGTAAATTATAATGATAATAATAATAATAATTATACTAATACTAATTAATAATAGTAATAATATTAGTAATAATAATAAAATTTATAGTAATAATGATACTTACAATAATTTATAAAGTTAATAATCTTAAGGTGTTTAAAATTTAAGGTAATAAAGTTTAGGGGGTTAATATGTTATTTTATAAATTCTAAATAGAAACTTTGTGCATAAAATGTCAAGAGGAAAACCACAGGCACTAAAAGTGTCAAATTCGAAAACCCAACCCATCTCCCCCTTTCACCCATCGACCGCCGGCCAAAGAGGGTCCGACGACCCTCCGGCCACCCCATAACCATCAATTTTTGGTCGATTCTTGATCCAAACATCGTACCGAGGCCCTCTAGAGTTTGAATCGAACCCGAAGGTAACATTTAATTGAATTTAAACGACGGTTACTAAGGTGAATCGGGTCTATAACCGACGCCTTCAACCACACAGCCGTTCGAGCATTAAACTTCAATTATAACCCAATTAACTAAACCTAATCGAACGTTTATCTAACTCTAATCGATTGCAATCACCAATTACACCTGAAACAAACGCAACCAACGAATTCAAACATCACTTTGCTCGC